>VMBQ01003121.1:66155-114015 GCA_007657795.1 Dreissena rostriformis
ATTTATGCCTAGCGTCTGGAAAAAGGCCTTGGCAAACAGCGTAGACCCAGATGAGACGCCGCATGATGCGGCGTCTCATCAGGGTCTGCGCTGTTTGCTTAAAGGAATTTCTGTAAGAAATATTCCTTAATATAGAAATATATATACT
The DNA here is from genome assembly GCA_007657795.1 of Dreissena rostriformis. NCBI lineage: Eukaryota > Metazoa > Mollusca > Bivalvia > Myida > Dreissenidae > Dreissena > Dreissena rostriformis. The sequence continues at coordinate 66,304 of VMBQ01003121.1, forward strand.
AGACATCCCTAATTTTGGAAATAAATTGATCCAATTTAGAAGGATGGGAAGGTCCACTAGGCATAAATGGGTTAAACATTCAGCAAACTCACATTGTCGTGGCTAATCATCACGCCTTTTGGGTTGCCAGTTGTCCCAGACTGAAATTACAGTTTCATTAGCATGAAGCTACAGTAATCTGGCAAAACTTGTTTGATGTGTGTAAACAATTTGCATACCTAATAACAGGCAAAAATCTGCATACAAAAATAAGGAGTATACACACAAGAAAAACATTTGTGTCAAGCATAATTTCTCACTTATTAGTACTTTACCGTTATAACTCTAAGTTTTCGGACACCCCCTTTTTAAGCCAAAATAATTATTGTTTGTGACTACATTTTCGGACATATGGGTTTTTGTCTATAATTAATGACTCTAAATATTCGGACAATATATTTTACTGCATTCTTTTACCAGATTTTTGCCATGTTTTCGCTTATCTGGTGACACTACGGTCATATACTTTTATGACCGCATTAACCCTTTCAGTGCTGGAACCGAATTTTGAAGGCCTTTGCAAACAGTTTGGATCCAGATGAGACGCCACAGAACGTGGCGTCTCATCAGGATCCAAACTGTTTGCTATTCTGATAGTGGTCTTTGAAAAAAAGTGAAGAAAATGCAAATTTTAGAAATTCAGCAGACGACATTTTAGCAGACAACAAATTTCCCAGCATGCAAAGGGTTAATTTTACTAGGTACCCAACTCACCGTGTATATGATGGAGCAGCAGGTGTTTGGTGCCTGTATGCTCAGTCTCTCCTCAAGGGCCGAGTCCGGGACATCGTTACCAAGGGCCAGAAACTCATCCCACTGAAACAATTTACCAATAGAAACCAATCAAATAGTACTGGTCCAATACAAGAGTGATTTTTTTAATAGTCAGTTATATATGCAAATCATAGAATTACGTGTAAATAGTTGGGGTCCAGATTATGAGTAATTAAAATGTATCTATTCTACAGCTTAACCCTTTGCATGATGGGAAATTTGTCGTCTGCTAAAATGTCGTCTGCTGAATTTCTAAAATTAGCATTTTCTTTGATTTTTTTTCAAAGAATACTATCAGAAAAGCAAACAGTTTGGATCCTGATGAGACGCCATGTTCTGTGGCGTCTCATCTGGATCCAAACTGTTTGCAAAGGCCTTCAAAATCCGGTTCCAGCGCTCAAAGGGTTAATGATTTTATTAAAGGCAACTAAAGGTTCATGTAAACTTGTGCTTTACATGTCTACCTTGCTTTACATGTCTACTTAATGTACATAGGGGACTACTTTTTTGCCATTCACTCCTGGTTCATTTGTTTTAAAATAGGGATATATTCATCATTTCAATGTTTACATATCAAAAAAATGTACAGTATAAGAATGAAAGTCGCAAGTTATCAATCCAATACAGCGTTACTTTTCATCCTTTTAACTGAATGCAAAAAAATCATCAAACTTCACGCGTTTGCTTGCTGACGAAATAACTTGATTGCATATTTCAGGTAAAGGACGCGAGTGTCTTGGCATGTTGAAACGCAGTCACATTAATTATAACGATTGTGTATGTTTGGGTGGATTATTATAATACAATGTGAATAACAGTGTTGGATAATATTGCTGGAATGAAACCGGTGAGACTGCATTTTTTATTTCTTTATAATGTCGAATAATGCGATGTTTTGTTGAACAAGTGACGGATTAAGGACAGTGTCAGTTAATTTTTCTTTTTAGTTTTCTAATTTGTTGAATTTAAAGGGTAATTTCTTTGATGAATCAGTCGATCCTTTGTAAGTTGATCAAAATATATCAATCCACAGAGAATTGCCTGCTTTGATATGAAACTAGTTTGCTCCACAGTAACTCTAATATACCTCTCAAACTTTGTTTGCAGTGAAATTATCTGCAGGTGTAAATTATATGCACTTTATCAGTTCTAAAACTAAGGCAAAGTCGGGGCGGTCATACCGAGTAGATGTTGTCCCTTCGTTCAGCCACCTCCCCCGTGTACTGTACAATGGCCTTTAGGCACGGAAGCGAGTCCCACACCTGAAGGTAACAGTATACTAAATATATATGGTGTTCAATGCTTTACTCTCTACAAATATCAACAGTATTCATTTGAAAACACAATTCTCTGCATGGGCACTTGCCATGAATTTATTTTTGAATATTTCTGTGTGCATGTGGTATATAGGAAAAACATTGTTGTTTACTAGAAATTCATTGTTTTGCTTTTAGAATGGAGACTACATGAGACTTTGACAGATGGCGGGAAACCCTCATCAACTGAAGAAGCCGGTAAAAAGATGGGGGTAAAACAGTGACCGTTGATTCGCATCGATTAATTGCTTTCTTACATACATGAACCACATGACCTATCTTTTTTATTGTTTAAATCAATTTTGCTTGGAATGCTCTTTAAGAAAAGGAATGGTTACGAGGGTCTCTATGCGCAAAAGTTTGACTTTATTTTTTGTTTAAGTTATTGCTATAACATTTTATTTGTTAAGGAAATCTTTTAGTATTTTGTGACCTGAAGGATCTTCTGGAGCTGGGCGTGGTTCTCCACCACCACCACGTTGGAGCGCGAGTCTTGCAGAACAAACGCGCAGGCCTCCGGGCTATTTGTTGCGTAGATACCTGTACCAACTCCGCTGTAATGTAAGAGCGGGCCCTCAGAGACAATTGTAAAAGTATTGACAGATTTTATTTATTGTACAAAGCAACTGAAATAGAATGTTACCAAAATCAACTTCAAATCTGCTCAAACTACTGATATTATCAGAAAGAATTAATTCATTATTAAAATGTCATTCTTGGGAGAATTACCTTAGAATCCTTTGAAAATATTAATTAAAATGTCCAAAAAGCCATATACTCATTATTCAATTGGAATTTTGCCTTTACTTTAACCTTTAATCCATGAAAGTATTTACATAAATAAACAACTAGGAACACATTTTCAATCCAATAATCAATCCTTCAACGATGAAAAAACACCCTGTGGGATCAATGGTTTACAAAGCAAAAACACTCACACATCACACAGTATAATGATGAAATTTTGTTGTTTTTTATATTTATAGTGTTAACTTTTTAGTTGTTTTCAGAATACATAAACTGTTTGAAAATGTGAAAAGAAGAATAACAGAAGTGCGGATTAATGATTCATGGTTTTTTCCACAAACCGCTACAAAAATATATTTAAACATTCTAGTAACTTCTTAGTGAAATATGGACAAAGTTAGAAAACAGAAAAGATTTTGTTTACCAGGTAAGAGCAAAATAATAATGTCTTTGAAAGTTGGCTAATGCAACATAGTTTTGCTTAAAGTAACAATGTATCTTTTAGGCATTATATTAATGATTTATAAAAGTGATAACTTGATGTCTTTGTTAAAATAAAAATGTAAGAAGTTTTGTTACCCAGCAAATATGGCTCCTAGGTATGATATAAACCACTCTGGGGAGTTGAAACCCAGTATGGACACAGCATGTCTTGGTTCAAGGCCAACCTTTAAACAGAAAGCATTGCATAATATACTAACACAGTTAACACAATATACAAACATGGTCAACATAATATACAGAAACACAGTAAACACAATATACAAAAACAGTGAACACAATATACAGACACAGTCAACATAATATACAGAACAAGCAAATTTGTTGAATTGATATCCCCGGAAAATTTCAAAATTTTGTGACAGACAGAACCAAGGACGGACAGACAACGCCAATTCTATATCCCTCCGCCTTTGGTGGGGGATAAAAAGTTAACACAACATACAAACAAAGTAAACATAACCCAAATGAATGGTAAAGAGAAAATGGTCAAATAATATTATTTACTACATGAGGGAGCATGAAACTATTGCTATCATGGAGGTCGCCGAGGGGTAGTGCAAATGGTGTCGGCCTAGCGACCAGGACTGAGGAGATCACGTGTTCAATCCCCACTGAGGGAGCATTTTTTAGATCTCCCCAAAAGACAGTAAGTACTGGTTCTGGACTTTACAATTTTGTCAATAAAATTTCATCATAAGCTTTTTTGAGTACCTTGATGAAAGACCTGGCGGCCTGTTTGGTAAGGCTGTAGTATTCCCTGAACGTGGTCTTCTGCCAGACACCATTTCTTTTCACACCTACAATAACATTCATAACTATTCACTTATCTCATAGTCTTACAAAAAAAAGTTTAAATGTCATACCATTTACTGGTAAACTGAAGTAGTATGATAATACAATACATTGTATGTTTTGTTTTTAAAAATACCTGTCATTAATAAGGCATGTGTCCACAACACAAGGATGCCCCTGCAATCGAATTTTGTCTCAAAACTCCACAAATATCATTTAAAAGCTGTTCTTCTTATGATGGTAATTTTCAACAAATGATTTGAACATTGCATGATAAATGAAAATGTTATAGTCTGTGAAAGCTGTTATAAATATAAATTTGACCTTTGATCTACTAAGTGTGACCTTCACCTTTGGGATAAGGATTGAAGTTACAAGCCACACACCGTCTTCTAAAGGTGGTCATATGTGATATTTTATATTAAAATTGCATGATGAATGACAAAATTACATTCCATACAAGCTAATTTATGTCAAAATTTGACCTCGACCTCTAAGCATTACCTTGACTTTTGAGATAGGGAGAGGAGCATTCCCTTATGAAAGTTTACATTTGTGCCAAGATATTTTTTAATCCATCGATATGTGGCAAAGTTATGGTAGAGACAGGAATTTGTAAACTGCTTCATGACCAAATTTGACCTTTGACCTCTAAATATGACCTTTACCTTTGAGGTAGGGAGATGGGTGTTACGATAGGTTGTCTTATGATGATTTACATTTGTGCCACGTAATAATAAAAGCCATCAATATTTGGCAAAGTTATTGACGCAACAGGTATTTTAGGACGAACATTTAGGCAGATGGGCAGCCATAACAGAAAGTGCCAGGCGAGATTTGGCTCGATATTTAAATTGGCCTCTTTTTTATTCTAATAAACAATTTCAGAAAGTTTGGTGACAATCTGATGAAAAATGATTGAGTTAGAGAGCAGAAACTAAAAAGTGGGGACGTACTGATGCAAAGGAAAGAAACAATATGCCTCCCTTGGAGGGAATAGCAAGTTAAATGTTGATTGTGGCTGAATTAGCTTAACCACTTTGTTTTAATGTCCTTATGGATAATTTGTATTTAGTTGTCACATTTTGTTGACACTGACCAAAACATTTTTTAAGACGCCATATGTTTTCAAAAAAGCATTTGCTGGACTATGCACATCAATTAGCAAGTTGAGCAGTAACTTCAATTTATCACATGCTATACCTTGTTTTCAATGTACAGTGGAACCCCTCTAAACCGGACAACCCCGAGACCGAGAGGAAAATCCGGTTAAGATAGGATTCCGGTTTAGAGGGGAAATATACTATTTTACTTTCAGAAGGTCAAATACATAGCCTAATGGGGGGGGGGGGAANTTTATTTAGTTTAAAAGCATGTGATAAAAAAGATCTGACACTCGTTGTCATATCATACCATATTTTATTAAACTCGTCCAGGAAATTCGTTAGTAAGGCTCGCTTACTAACAAAATTCCTGAACTCGTTTAATAAAATATGGTATGATATGACAACTCATGTCAGATCCTATATATACAGCATCATCAGAAATAACAATACATATTACAAGCTTTCCTCAGTTCTTTGCAGACTTCATTAAAGTACTGTGCATGCTGTGTGAACAGGAAGTGTTTTTTTTCAGGAAATGTTTGGGTACTGAAGAAAAAAAAAATCCGATGTAATATATTGCTATCATGATTTGTAAAGGAATAACCCACAATTGGGAGCATAAAAGCACCAGAAGAAACAACAGTGTGCGAAGGAAAATACATTTTGAAACAACTGGTGTTTCCTTAAACAATACCTAACATTATAATAATTTAAAATGACTGCAATTTTACTAAATTTCACATTTTCAAATAAATGATGAAGTACAGTATCATGCTGATGGCAATTTACTGGTACTTATGTTATAAATGTCAAACTGCCCACACACATGTACAGCCTTGCAACCGGTAATTGTCAAATTATCCCATACCTAGAGCTATAGTGTCAGGCAACTTTTCTGCCGTTTGTCTGAACATGGTCTCCATGGTGATAGGTTTGATAGAAGCATGGCCTTCCTTTTCAATCCGCAGTTTCACCGGAGCAGCGATGTCGGTCGTGCAGTAACTTGTGGCCGGTAATAAATCGTCCAGGGCTACAAATGAATAGATGGAAGTTTGATATTTTAAAGTTAAAAGATGATTATTTCCCTATAAATTCAATTATATACTGAACAAAATATAGGCAAAATATTGGACAAAAATAGGAACCTTTGGCAAAATATTGGACTTTTGAGCACTTTTTAAAGAAAAATAAGGGAATTTCTTCACAGTTTAGTCCTCATTTTTTACTGGGACATCTTTCTTTTGGACACCTTTCTTGCTTGAACTGGATCGTTAAGCATGTATACCTGGAAAATACTTGTATATTATGATGTGATCAAATTTGTTACATAAATGGAACATTCACTGACAAAATGAAGGTTTAATTCAGCAGTGTTGACATTCATTTCATAAACCTTTGAATACTGAATTGTGAATTCCCTTGTCTCTCAATCTGACTTTGGAAGTTTTTACATCATTATATGCATATCGCATGCACATAAGAACTATGACAGGAGACAATTATTACTGAGTAACGCTATTTTTACTTCACATACCTCAACAAAGGAAAAATTGAACTACACACAAGTTGCCAACAAGATTTTAACCAATTCTCTTGACAATTTGGCAAACATTTTAAAGGGACTTGTTCACAGATTTTGTCATGTTAGGAAGTTTGTCATTAAATGCTTTAAATTGTAAAATGTAAAACATCGGAACTAAAGAACTACAGTATAAAACAAGAATAAAATTAAAGAAAACAAGACCTGTCACCATAGGATGACATATGCCCCCTTTTTCCACATTTTTGTAAACTTATACGCAAAGTGTTTTTCCACATTTTTCGAAACCTAAACGCAAAGTGTGATGGAATTTAAGACGGACAACCGGACAGTGCGATCACTATATGCCCACCTTCGGGGGCATAAAAAAGGAATCCTCACCTAGCCCCACTGACCCTTGGGAGTAAGTCTATTGCTTAAACCACTTGGCCATCCGTGCTGATATAAAAAGGGATGTATTTTATACTTTATATAAGCAGTCCTCGTAATGTCACAAAGAATAACGATATTAACAGAACTCTCCAAATTATTCAATCGTTTCGCGTTTGTAAAATTTTATAATTTTCAGATTTTGAAATCCCCAAAATATGGATATTTAAGAGAATGGTAAATGTTCAATACTATTATTTCCTTGCAAAAACATAACTACAATGAAAATAAGCAGATCTGAAACATTATTTTTTTCAATTTTGTCAATTTATCAAACTGTGAACAGGTCCCTTTAAGCATGTGGTAATTTTTTCAAAAGATAGTACATTCCTGAAACATTTCAATTATTTAATCACTTATTAACAGCTTATTTATTTTCTTTCTAATGACATGTAGGTATGCTGACAACATACGCTTGATAGTAATGGAATTTTTCAAGTTCCATAGAAACTATATATACAATTTTAAATATTTGTATTGAACAATTAAAAGTAGGTCATTTTATGACAGTTAACTACGGCAATCTATAGCAGGGGCGGATCCAAATATATTAAAGAATGTTTTTAAGAAATTTCAATGCATTTTGGGACTCGCTATTAAAACAAGAGGCCCATGAGGGCCTGAATCGCTCTACTGGCTTGTATGNGGATGCTACCAAGCTTTTACCAAAAATCAGGATCGCTTTAGTAAATGGAAAGCTAGTGAAACCCCTAATCAAAAACATAATTCTCCGAGGATTGTTCCAAATGCACAAAATACATTTCCACCAGAATGCATTTACTGCAACAAATTAGAGCGTAGGGCTTCATATAATACCGGTTCTGAGAGATGTGTCCAATTTTCGTTGAAAGTATCACACTGGAAGCACTAGTACTATGAAGCACATAGAACCACATGCATTACAAATGGAACAGTTCTCATTATATCGAAAGGTGCAAGGGGAAGATCTGGTTGCACAATCAGCCATGTACCATGATACATGCCAGAAAGAATTCGACTTAAAATACTTTAACTTTTTGAAACCAAAACAGCCGAAGTCTGTCTCAGGTGACAGCCTCCAGAATCTCTGAATTACAGCAGAAGCTCATGTATATGCTTGTTTACGTGATATCATTTAAAAATAATACTATTAAAAAAAGAGCTTGTTTCCTTAAAATAAATGAAAAATGTTTACAAAACTAAAATTAGCAAACGCGGCTTTCCCATGTTGAAGTTTAATAACAGAACTCTAAAGGTTTGGTTGCAAACGGAAGATATTGGCCAAAATATTAAATTTACAATCGTAAATGGCGTGGGATGCATAAAGAATAGCATTATGTTTAACGCAAGCATGACAGTGGCGGAAGCAATTTGAAGTGCATTTGATTTTGAATTAATTTCATACCAGGGAAATTTTCGCATTTGACATTTGCACAAGTGTAAAACAGGCTTTTGTTGATGCTAAACCACTACCATGGCCCCCGACAGCAGACGATCTTGATGCTTATGAACCTGAAGATATCGTTCCTAAGGAACTGTTGTCATTCCTCACAAAGCTAGTATGTGGTGAATCGGACGTTGCAAACAGTGAAAAGTATCGCATCATACTTTCAATTGCCCAGGTAAGTGTCTTTAACCAAATCATTTATATATACCATTTCTAAAAAGTTATCAATTGATACAAATGCATTGTAATAACAACAAGAAATGTAAAATTGAAATTTTATATCTTTCATATTCTAAGATATCTGTTGTGCTGTAACAAATGGTGAGTGGAAGCTTTCGAATCATACTGTGTTATGTACCACGGTATGGCATCTCTATCGGAGCAAGATACTCACTACAATGTTGAGCTGCTTGGGCCACTGTGAGTCTTACGATTTTAGTTTAGAACTAGAAACATCATTAGCAAGAGCAATCAACGACTCGACGACGACTCTTACTCCACTCATTGTAACTGGTGAGGGCAATCAGGTTTTTCATGTGGAGTGGGATAACATTAACAAAATAACCACTAATGTTCACGGCCCAAATGTAGTGAATCGAACTGCGGGTATTATGGTTCAAGAAGTTAAACCTGGTTTTGTTGCTACACATTCGCACATTAATTGTATATGAGCGATCAAAGGCTCGTTCCCTGAAAGCTGATGGAAACCAAAGCTTGCCACCATTAACCATAACACAACGCTGCGGTCCAAGATTTCCTCAACAATCGACTACTTTATCCCGATAGATCAGCCTTTAACGGACTATGCAACGGTTGCAGAGCTCCTTGATCAGTCTGAACTGGCTACTCAGGAGGTTGGACAAAAGTACATTCTGTCTACATTCGATCTGGGCGGATGTATTAAGGCGCTCCCATTTATTTGGAAGTTTCCTGATAAATACAAATACCACGTGGTCACCCCGGGTGCATTCCATACGACTATGAATTACATGGGAATGCTAACAAAAACAAATGTTCAGGGTCAGGTTATGCAGAGATCCTCATAGAAGCCGGGTTGGTAACGACCTGATGCCTGCAAAGTGTACTAAGCGGTAAGGCGTATGCTTAGGCGTTGTTCTGATAATCAAGGATGGAACAAAGGAGAATGTGTTGGAGCCATTATGGGCCAAGGGTCACATTCTGCCGTCAAGTTTAATTGACATGCTGGGCCATGTAAACACATAATTGGATAAGAAAGAAGAAGATGAGGAAGATGTTGACTTCCTCGAATTGGAAATGACACTGTCAGATGAGGATTCATCCTTATCTGACATTGTCGTTTTCAGTTCGAGAGAGTCAATATCTCCTTCATCTACCCCCCACCCCCAACACATTCACGCTCTAAGCTATGTTTTTTTTAATGGCACTGTTTTTTTTGTGTTAAAACAAGTATTTTTAATTTGTATTTGTTGGCTTCTTACCAATGAAGTGAAATATTACTACATTATCTGTTATTTGCTTAATGTAAGATATTATATTGCATTACTTTTTTTTATAAATGATATGTTTTCGTGTTTTTTTTTACGGTAAAAATACTATTATCAGTTAGTGAAATGCATTTAATATTAAAAAAACTGTGTGAATGCACTTGTAAGTATCAGAAACAATCTTCATACATAAACATAACAAGTTAAATAAAAAAAGCTAGTACATCTAAAAATATATCGACATGCACATAAGGAATTTTTTCTTCAAATTTGTAATTTACCCCACCCACTTTTATTGTCGTTTATATCACAATTATTGATAACATTCACATGAAATATTATATTATTATATTCCTTAGTCCCATAGGTGTACATAAATGTAGTTAGGATGATAATTGTATCTAAACTGCTTTTCAGGTACAAATTAAACATGTCATAAGCCAAAAAAACATGATTTTTCGTAGATTTTTTCATATATATAGTCATTATTTTCATAAAATGTATAATATTTCACCAAAAAATGTATTTGTTTAATAAGAATAATATGTTATGAATTGCTTTAATTAAAAAGCTTACCAAAATCGAGGAAAATATATGTTGTGTCATTTGCGAAAAAACGGTATTTTCAAGGTTTTTGGTCGGCCATCTTGGTGGCCATCTTGGATTTAGACCCCATGGGAACACTTTTTGTCTAGGGAACACAAATTTTCTTTTACCCAAGACAATATAGAAAAGCATCAGCATAAAAAAAAACTTCCAATCATGCACCGTGGACCTCCGTTCCTACTAGATAATGAGCCATAACAAATGATACTATTATCCGAATAGTTTTATCCGAAGACTACTACACTTTCAAATAGTTATCGGTTACACTTTTGGAAAATCAACTGGCAATGCCCTATATCATAATAAACATCAGTTTTTAATTCAGTCCTTGAACCTAATATGTAATAAGTTAAATAAGCATAATAATATCATTTAGTTAAACAAACAACTATTCCTACATTCAAGTTTCTAAGCAAAACTACGTATTTGAATGGTGCCACGTAATGACTTCTAATTTGAAGACTATTAAAGTTATGACCTTAAAATAAATTTTGTCCTTCTCAGTACTACTGCACTTTGTTTAAAAACACTATTTGAGCATATATCGATTAAAATGTTTATATAATAAACATTGGTTTTGGGTAGAAACCATAATTGTGTAACATTTTTTACATTTTTACCTTTAGATGACCTTGACCATGACCTTTCTTGACCTCAATGAACAGTTAATCTTAAAGCCAAATATAAATGCTTGAAACATCAGAGGAATTTAATTCAAAATATGAAGGCATATAAAACTAATAAAACTAAAGATTTGCACAGGTATGATCCCTTGAAAATGACATTCTAATGGCCACCATCTTGGTTTCCATGGAAACGACCATGAATTGAACAGTCCACCCTGACTTAAATTGAACTTCAGACATTCCCCTACACAATGAGACCAAGAAATGCTCTGGACAAAAAATTCACATAAATATCCCCAGGGATTGTACTAGTAGTGCATATGGTGTTGGCCTAGCGACCAGGACTGAGGAGATCACGTGTTCAATCCCCACTGAGGGAGCATTTTTTAGATCTCCCCAAAAGACAGTAAGTACTGGTTCTGGACTTTACAATTTTGTCAATAAAATTTCATCATAAGCTTTTTTGAGTACCTTGATGAAAGACCTGGCGGCCTGTTTGGTAAGGCTGTAGTATTCCCTGAACGTGGTCTTCTGCCAGACACCATTTCTTTTCACACCTACAATAACATTCATAACTATTCACTTATCTCATAGTCTTACAAAAAAAAGTTTAAATGTCATACCATTTACTGGTAAACTGAAGTAGTATGATAATACAATACATTGTATGTTTTGTTTTTAAAAATACCTGTCATTAATAAGGCATGTGTCCACAACACAAGGATGCCCCTGCAATCGAATTTTGTCTCAAAACTCCACAAATATCATTTAAAAGCTGTTCTTCTTATGATGGTAATTTTCAACAAATGATTTGAACATTGCATGATAAATGAAAATGTTATAGTCTGTGAAAGCTGTTATAAATATAAATTTGACCTTTGATCTACTAAGTGTGACCTTCACCTTTGGGATAAGGATTGAAGTTACAAGCCACACACCGTCTTCTAAAGGTGGTCATATGTGATATTTTATATTAAAATTGCATGATGAATGACAAAATTACATTCCATACAAGCTAATTTATGTCAAAATTTGACCTCGACCTCTAAGCATTACCTTGACTTTTGAGATAGGGAGAGGAGCATTCCCTTATGAAAGTTTACATTTGTGCCAAGATATTTTTTAATCCATCGATATGTGGCAAAGTTATGGTAGAGACAGGAATTTGTAAACTGCTTCATGACCAAATTTGACCTTTGACCTCTAAATATGACCTTTACCTTTGAGGTAGGGAGATGGGTGTTACGATAGGTTGTCTTATGATGATTTACATTTGTGCCACGTAATAATAAAAGCCATCAATATTTGGCAAAGTTATTGACGCAACAGGTATTTTAGGACGAACATTTAGGCAGATGGGCAGCCATAACAGAAAGTGCCAGGCGAGATTTGGCTCGATATTTAAATTGGCCTCTGTTTTATTCTAATAAACAATTTCAGAAAGTTTTGTGACAATCTGATGAAAAATGATTGAGTTAGAGAGCGGAAACTAAAAAGCGGGGACATACTGATGCAAAGGGAGGAAACAATATGCCTCCCTTGGAGGGAATAGCAAGTAAAATGTTGATTGTGGCTGAATTAGCTTAACCACCTTGTTTTAATGTCCTAATGGATAATTTGTATTTAGTTGTCACATTTGTTGACACTGACCAAAACATTTTTTAAGACGCCATATGTTTTCAAAAAGCATTTGCTGGACTATGCACATCAATTAGCAAGTTGAGCAGTTACTTCAATTTATCACATGCTATATCTTTTTTTCAATGTACATTGTAATACAGACATAACGTATTTGTTTATATTACACATGTGTAATACAACATTATTAACCGTTTTCATTGGCTACAGAATCAATAACTAACCAATCGCATGGCTTTATTTTTNTTTTTTTTTTTTAATCGGATCGTTGTCACGCTTAATAACAATGCTTGTGGGAATATTATCTCAACCATGTTCTATCAACAGAAAGAACATATTGATCACAATTGAATTGTTCAAGGCTTTCTGTGTAATAACCATACAATAAACGATGCACCAATGTTAATGTCTACCAACATGTTACCACAAATTGTATATATTTCGAAGATCAATGTTACACATATTTCAAAAAGTGTTAACTCGGTAATACAATTGTACCATTGTTATTGATCGCAAAGACGCACATAATAGGGAAAGAATAAGTTTGATGATATTGTGTTAGTTTTTTGGGGGTGTTAGATCTTATAAAATCGATTATATGGAAAAATTCCCGACTCAAAACCTAAAATTAAAATCATATTTGTTCCGTTATAAATATTCCTGTTAAAGAGAAGATGAAAATATCTTCGACGAAAAAATAAATGTTGTTATAATTTATTACAACATATGCAATATCTTATGAATCGTATCTTAAAAGCAAACTGAAACACATTAGAGAACTACGATTTAAAATAGAGTTGGCATTATGCGAATAGATGATGATTGGTCAATAGGTTCATGATGATTATAACTTAACAAACGGAGAATTTTTTTTTTTATAGTGTACACACAAAATAGTATTTGTCTAAAGTGTGTCAATAAGTTAAACAAACCAGCTACATATCAATGTAAATATCATACGTGTATAAAATGGTCCCAGTAACTTACATCGTCCTGTTTTTTTTTATGAAATCTGTAATAATTCCGGTAAATTGGTCAGATTTCAAATTCAGAAATTGGTCTGATTTCAATATTGTGTTATGGACTCAGAGGAAATAATAATGAAGTATTATTGATTTAAAGATGAACATTTCAAAACGGCAGATATTGGATATAAGGGCACTCGTATAGTAATCAGCATGGGACTTCCGTTACTATAAAACATTGCTCTTACTTAACTGTTTTTATAACTGTTGAAATCGAATGATCTCGGATAAACATGCCACTGAAGCATTGTAACGTGTAATTGTTTGTAATAGTAATGAACAATACGATATATGTCGTTATTGTGTTGCTTTCTGTATCTCATCTACGCGCGTTTTATCTAAAATATATGGTAAGATTCAAACTATCAATCAATAAAAATCAGGAAAGCGCAAATTAATGTTTTGTAAGTTCTTGTCATCCGTTAGAACTAAGCGAAAAATATGCCTGCGACAGCTCTGTGTGTTATGTTTGTAAACAGTTTAATCTGACAACTGGGAAAACTTCTCGCATATATATCAACCTTTGGTTTTGATATCAAAGAAAACAAACAATGTTAACGGCCAATATATTGTACAATCTCTTCCAGAAGTTGGCATTTCATTTTCATACATGTTGTTAATTTGTTGGAGAAAGTGCCAGTTCATATGCGATACAAATAATAACACGTTTATTAAAATAGCAATTGCGCTTTCAAGAAATCCGTGATGCGAGTACGTCATTTCACACATTAATATGTTTAAACATTCAACTAATCTAAACATTTGACACATAGCCGATACCGGTTTGCAGGGCATTGTTTTATGTAGTAGAAGTTACTGTATTTCGTTACGAAAATATGGAATGAGCCGGGGAACGACTTTATTTATTATGCAATTATACATTCAAACGCGAAATCTGTAAGAGTTGTGCACAACTGTAAAGCCCTATTTACAAAACCCTTGACAAACATCGTGTCTATGGACCAACCAAACACAAAACAAAACGCATTCAAATGAATAAAATGGTATTGATTCAGAAAAGTTTATATTTACTGTACGAACACGTATCATAGGTTGTGATGCATCTGAAGTAAGTATAATTATTTCGCACCAAGCGTCGATAGTTTATTCAATGTTCAACAGTAAAATAAACAATTATTTGTATCATATTCATATGATAAATATGAGTTGGTACTCGACCATGTTTTCATTTATAGTCGTGGGCACAATATTATGAACTCGACATATACATTACATATATATTCTGAATTTTCTTTTTACTCGTTTAGTGTACTAAATAACTGTGCAGACGCACACTTTTTAATGCTTATACATGTTTTTATTGATTTCAAGTTTTTTGTTCCTCTATTTCTACAATTCAAAAACCTTATCTGACGTATGTATGCTACTTCACTAAAATATGTAGATATAAGCACACAGTCGGACGATTACTGTTTGAAAAACAAATTAGGACAACTTGATTGTTGGAAACATGGTGTATTTTTAGCATATCAAGGATACTCTTAAAAGTAACATTGTTTTTTTTATAACTATTGAAAATGTATTAAAGTGTTAATAACTTAATGAGTGCACATGCTAACAGTTCTAATTCTATTTTTTCAGGTTATCATCATGTCCCAGATTATAACTGCTTTGTTGTCAGCGTAATCGATTTAAACCATACACACTTCATCATACAAAACGTAATAAGATAAGCCTACACATAGACACGTATCTAAAAGTATTAAAATACACTACTACCATTACTGAAGAAAGAGAAAAACTTAACAAAAATATTTACTTAGCACTTAATACTCGCTTACGTCTGAACGTGTTAAAACAAAACGATCTAAATTGAGTATTACAGAAGGAATAAATAATCGGATTAATTGCGCATGGCAGCAGGTACGATCTAAGACAAAGGTGATACACTGAAAACCCAAAGTCATTAAGTTCTACAATAAAACTACTTTCAGTCTGTCGCAGCACAGCAATTACACAGAATGGCAGAAAGCTGACAATGTATGCTAGTGTGATCAGAAACAACATAAGAGTTGAGCGCCCTATTCGTATCTTCATATTCATGCAATACGAGCCAGTGGACGTATTTAAAGAGTCTCCATTCCGTTTGCTAAACGTCTTCTGGTTACTCCGTTTACGCCTCTTATCCGATGTTCGCGTCGCCTCCGTGGCCAAGATTGTTGTATTTACACTTGTATTCACTGAACATTCAATACTTGATGTAGATATGTCTCTTTTTGAATCAACTGATAACGGTAACAGTTCAATGCAGTTAGTTTTGGATTGATCCGTTGAATTTGCTATCAAGTTGTTTTGCTTTTTTCCTAGTTCCGCCGAATCTGAGTCTTGCAACAGAGTTTCTTCTTTGGGTATTGAACTTCGCTCTTGTTGAATCAAACTTCTCACCCGTTCATTCTCAGCCTTCCGTCTCATTCTCATTTTTCTATGTTTACACACTTGAAGTCCAACAAAATAATACAGGATCGAAAGTACAGAAAACACAATCATTGTACTTATAATATGGAATGCAAAATAAAGCTTTGGATGTATTGAGTTGTCATATTGATTTTCAAGAAGACATGATTTGCCTTCAATGCCGTTTATTGTTATTGTCCTTGTGCCGTAAAACAGAAGTGACGGCCAAGAGTATAATCCCAAAGCCACTAGAATACAGCCAATACAAATATATTTTGAAGTTGTCGCATTAAATTGTGGCCCGTGAGGACGACATATTCGTCGGAATCTGTCAACGGCTATGGCGACCAGAATAGCGGCAGATGAACTGTTCATCGTGTAGGTTGAAAATCTTGATATTTTACAAAGCCACGGTATATCGATGACAACCGAGAAACGCATTATATATATTTCCATCGGTAACGTTGTTACACAGTTTATTAAATCCAACGACGTTAAAAAAAGAATGAACATTCTCGACGTACTTTTTCGCCATTTATAGAAGTACACATACAACACTAAAACGTTCCCAGGTGTCCCGACGACCATTAGTGCAATAGTATACAAAAACGCCGGAAGTTTGATGCGAAATTGAGCCATGTTTAGATCAGCCAATACATCCGTTTGAACTGTCAAATTAGACGTGTTCCCTAACGTGGAATGACCCATTGTATAAGCGAGTGATTCATTAATTTGTTCTTCCATGTTTTTAATTTTGTTTTTACAATAAAGTCCGTCATTCAGATAAATATCGTGTGAATTATCATCAATAATATTCGGAGCGTAGTTCGGTTTACAGAAATAGAACGTTTATTAATGAATAAGGTATAATTAAAATACAATCTATCCCAACCACTAGTTATCAATATTAAAGTCATAGGCAGTCCCTTTTAACTTTTTTTCTATAAAATCTTTATTCCAAACTAGACCCAAAACTATCGCTATGTCTAAACGCTTATATATGTCTCTTGAATATGTTGTAATATTGATTTGGGGGTTTCCTATCTAACATAGAAATGCGGAAATTTGATATCAACCAACAAATTCTTTTTAGTCTTCACTAAAGCTGGTTTAATCCAATCATAGATTGATTTCCTGATTGGGTCTTTTCTTGTTGTCTTCGCGAACGGCGCAATCCTGAAACAAGTTCAAATAATATTAATAATATTAAGTACATATACTACACCATAATAATTATTAAGATTATCATGAACATGTGTTATCGTTCCTAAGGCAGGATTAAAACGTTTAATGTTTGTTCTATGGTATACCTATTGTTGTTTTATTTGCGATTTGGTTTCTGATTCAGTTTTGTATGTTGTTGCTAAAGTCTAGTTTGAATATTACGCAAAGCAAAATATATTTCAATTTAAACTTTTAGATAATTTCTTAAAGATTCATTTGTAAGTCATAATATAACTTTGTAGGAGTCAAATAGGTTTTTTTTTTAAAGAATGCATTTGTTGTAAAGAAACGTATATCGGAATAAAATTCTGTAATTTTATTTAAGACCAGTGTTAAAAGTTGCAAATATTGAACATTAAAACATGCATAACTGATATTAATGAAAAAGAGCTCTTAAAATCGAGCTAAATACAAATACTGTTGTTTAATTACTTATAATTTTCTCAATGAGGTCCTTAATGACTGTGTTTGGTAAACTATGATGGTATGAGACTGAATTATGTAACACTGCATGCAAACTACAGTTATGTCGTACTATTTGTCTTATTATTATTGTATTTAATAACATTGTTTGAAAACAAAAACGTACCTAGTTATGTCTAATGTTTTAGGAGAGTTCTATTCTTTCTTAATTAAGATGTGAACATTTAGAATAGCGGACAGGGCATTTGTAAGCGGACATAGATATTTTCCATTTGATTGCTTTCAGCCTCAAAATCTCACGAAAGTATGTGATTATAAGTGTGCCCTTGTATATACAAGTCATTATAATTAGTAATGTTTAAATGGCTGTGCGGTAAGCGCTTCTTACTTTAGCGACCTATGTTAATCCTTGCTTCCGACAGCATATGAGTTTGGTTGGTGTCACCATACCAGGCATGTTGGGATTTGTCCGGGTACTCTGGGTGCCCCAAACAGCGAAAGACAAACCCAAATTTATATTATTTTTTTTATAATAAGTAAAAACTAATTGGTCTAGAAATTGAAGCTATAATTCCAACTTTTAATTTTATTTTATGCTTGCAATTGATTATTTTTGTATTTTTGCTGGAATGTTAAGTCGTAATGTCATAAACACGACGTCATTTCACAGTTCAACCGTGAAAATTTTTGATAATTTTTACTGTTAATTTTCACTGTTTCAAACAGTGAATTATCAATTTTAATTCTTTGATAATTCTCTATAAACCACATAAAAGCATAAAATAAAAACACGCGTTCTTTTTAAATCAAAACCACCACGTCATTAAAAAGGCGATTAAATTTTATTCTCTATGCCATTCAAAAGAATCATGTACTACAACAAAAGACAAATCAAAATATGAACCCAACAAGTAAAATGTTATGTATTTATTGTTCCGGGCTCCTCTCTTTTATACTCGATTTACTGATACAAACCTTATATTTGCCTTCCAGAATCATCCGATTTCGCGATTTAAAACCTTTACACCAATGCAACTGCATACGCACCATTCAACGTACAATCCAATATAAAATTTCCAAAATCTCCCGTATTAAATACGAGACTGTCACGTTTAAAATGTCCTGTGATTTAATAATATAAAAACCAATGGCTAACAGAAGCACATACGTCCATTTACATTTCATTGCAACTCATCGCTATTAGGTCGTCTCTCGATACCTCTACATCCCTTTATACTGACGGTCTGAATGTTTTCAATATTGAATTCGCTGAACTGCCGATGCCTCTTCCGCAGCGCTCCGCTATTAACAGAGAGAAGCTGTCAATACCAGTCGGATCGGGGTATTGTTTATGCTTAAATAAGGTAAATATCATATTAATATCTCGTAAATATGCAATGGTATCTTTTGTACGACGATGTGTTATTGGCAAATGGATCATTAACACAGTGTGAAATAATAGGATGATGACACGGTACCCACTCAGTTGCTAAGTAAACACAATCAACAATAACAGTAAGTCAACAAACAAAAATATCGCGCCGTTTTAATAAACATAGTTTATATAATTTTTAAGATAACAAATAACACACAAGTCTATTTAATNGTACCAGTACGGTGCATGTACGACTGTTACAATGGAACAAGTAGCAGCATGACAGACTGTAATAATCGTACCAGTACATAGCATGTCAGACTGTGACAATGATACCAGTCTGTAGCATGTCAGACTGTGACAATTGTACCAGTGCATAGTACCTTATGTCAGATTGTGAAAATGGTATCAGTCCAAACGCATGTCAGACTGTGACAATAGTACCAGAACGTAGCATGTCAAACTAAGACGATGGTACCAGTGCGAAGCATGTCACACTGTCAAAATGGTTTTAGTCCCTAGCATGTCAGACTGTGACAATGTAACCAACTGCAAAGCATTTCAAACTGTGACAATGGTATCAGTACGTAGCATGTCAGACTGTGACAATGGTATCAGTACGTAGCATGTCAGACTGTAACAATGGCTCCTGTTCGTAGCATGTCAGACTGTGACAATAGTACAAGTAAGTAGCATGAAAGACTGTGATAATGGTACCATTACGTAGCATATCAGAATGTAAAAATGGTACCAGTACGTAGCATTTCAGACTGTGCATAGGTACAAGTACGTAGCATATCAGACTGTAACAATGGTACCAGTACGTTGCATGTCAGACTGTGACAATAGTATTAGTACGTAGCATGTCTGACTGTAACAATGGCATCAGTTCGTAGCATGTCAGACTGTGACAATAGTACAAGTACGTAGCATGTAAGACTGTGACAATGGTATTAGTACGTAGCATGTCTGAATGTAACAATGGCTTCAGTTCGTAGCATGTCAGACTGTGACAATAGTACAAGTACGTAGCATGTAAGACTGTGACAATCGTACCATTACGTAGCATATCAGACTGTTACAATGGTACCAGTACGAAGCATGTCAGACTGTGACAATGGTACCAGTACGTACCATGTCAGACTGTAACAATGGTACCAGTACGTAGCATGTCAGACTGAGACAATTTTACCAATATGTAGCAAGTCAGAATGTGAAAATCATGGTAACAGTACGCAGCATGTCAGACTGTTACAACGATTCAAG
The DNA here is from genome assembly GCA_007657795.1 of Dreissena rostriformis. NCBI lineage: Eukaryota > Metazoa > Mollusca > Bivalvia > Myida > Dreissenidae > Dreissena > Dreissena rostriformis. Next base: position 87,041 of record VMBQ01003121.1, read on the forward strand.
TACGAAGCATATCAGACTGTGACAATGATACCAGTATGAAGCATGTCATACTGTGAAAATGGTATCAGTACGTAGCATGTCAGACTGTAACAATGGCTCCAGTTCGTAGCATGTCAGACTGTGGCAATGGTACCATAACGTAAAATATCAGACTGTAGCAATGGTATCAGTACGTAACATGTCAGATTGTGACAATGGTACTAGTATGTACCATGTCAGACTGTAACAATGGTACCAGTACGTAGCATGTAAGACTGTGACAATGGTACTATTACGTAGCATATCCGACTGTAACAATAAAACCAGTACGTAATTGTACCAGTATGTAGCATGTCAGATTGTGACAATGGAACCAGTATGTAGTATGTCAGCCTGTGACAATGGTACCAGTATAAAGCATGTCAAACTGTGGCAATGGTACCAGTACATAGCATGTCAGACTGATACAATGGTATCGGTACGAAGCATGTTAGACTGCGACAATTGTAACATTACGTAGCATGTCAGACTGTGACAATGGTACCAGTGCTTAGTACTTTATGACAGATTGTGACAATGGTATCAGTCCAACGCATGTCAAACCGTGACAATAGTTCCAGAACGTAGGATTTCAGACGGAGACAATGGTACCAGTGCGAGGCATGTCAGACTGAGGCAATGGTACCAGTCCGTAGCATGTCACACTGTGACAATGGTACTAGTCCCTAGCATGTCAGCCTTTCACAATGATACCATTGCATAGCATTCCAGACTGTAACAATGGTACCAGTACGTAGCATGTCAGACTGTGACAATGGTACCAGTACGTAGCATGTCAGATTGTAACAATGGTACCAGTACTTAGCATGTCAGACTGTAACAATGGTACCAGTACGTAGCATGTAAGACTGAGACAATGGTACCTGTATTTAGCAAGTCCTACTGTGAAAATCATGGTACCAGTACGTAGCATATCAGACTGTTACAATGGTTCAAGTTCGTAGCATGTCAGACTGTGACAATAGTACCAGTACGTAGCATGTAAGCCTGTGCCAATGGTACCAGTATGTAGCATGTCAGATTGTGACAAAAGTACCAGTATGTAGCATGTAAGACTGTGACAATGGTTTCAGTATGTAGCATGTCAGACTGTGACAATGGTACCAGTACGTATCATGTCAGATTGTAACAATGTTACCAGTACGTAGCATTTCAAACTGTGACAATGGTACCAGTACATAACATGTCAGACTGTTACAATTGTATCGGTACGTAGCATGTTAGACTGCGACAATGGTAACATTACGTAGCATGAAAGACTATAACAATGGTACCAGTGTGTAGCATTTCAGATTGTAACAGATGTATAAGTACGTTGCATGTAAGACTTTACAATGGTACCAGTTCGTAGCATGTCAAACTGTTATAATCGTACCAGTACATAGCATGTTAGACTGTGACAATGGTACCAGTCCGTAGCATGTCAGACTGTGACAATGTTACAAGTGCTTAGTACGCTTTGTCAGACTGTAACAATGGTATCAGTCAAGCGCATGTCAGAGTGTGACAATAGTTCCAGAACGTAGGATGTCAGACTGAGACATTGGTACCAGTGCGAAGCATGTCAGACTGAGACAATGATACCAGTCCGTAGCATGTCAGACTGTGACAATGGTACTAGTCCCTAGCATGAAAGACTTTGACAATGATACCAGTGCATAGAATCTCCGACTGTGACAATGTTATCAGTACTAAGCATGTCAGACTGCGACACTGGTATCAGTACGTAGCATGTCAGACTGTGACAATGGTACTAGTCTCTAGTATGTCAGGCTGTAACAATGGTACTAGTCCCTAGCATGTCAAACTGTGACAATGATACCAGTGCATAGCATTTCAGACTCTGACAATGGTATCAGAACGAAGCATATACGAATATGACAATAATATCAGTACGTAGTATGTCAGACTGTGACAATGGTACCAATATATAGCCGGTCAGACTGTGACAATGGTACACGTCCATAAGGTGTCAGACAATGACAATTATACCAGTCCATAGCATGTCCGACTGAGGCAATTGTACCAGTCCGTAGCATTTCAGACTGAGAAAAATGGTACCAGTGCGTAGTAATTCAGACTGTGCCAATCATGGTATCTGTTCATAGCAAATAAAATAAAACATTTCCAGATTTTAAGCGCAAAACAGTCGTATCCTGATATTTTACCAATATCTCCGATTACAATTATGCTAATAGAAGTGTATTATGTGAACTTTAACTAATTGTACAATACCTTAGTTCATGCACAATAGTTTTATATTATTGATACAAATTAATACATTATTCAATTGTTTTATCGTACTGAAGAGTTTACAAAAAGTCAGTTACGACCGTTTTGCGCTAAGCCCGCGAATCAAAGTGTGTTTTCATACTTACCAGTAATATAATTTATGTTCTTGAGACTTAAAAAAAAATCAAAACAACCTTCAGAATGTCAAGGCACACATGGCAAGCAAATCAAACAGTGATGTCATAATTATGATATCATCAACTAAAGATGTGAAGATGAGTTACTTCCCTTCCAACATTGTACACTTTGTATTTTTTTTGTGCTCAGAGGTTGTAACTTGAGATACAACCGTTTTGCATAAAAATTGAAATCCAAGATTAAATACAACAATAAGACATGTGTTTCTATTTTGTGTTATCGGTTAAATAATAATATAACAATAAAAAAAGTGTTTAAATAGTGCATTTGATGTAATAATTTCAATTATACACGAGTTAAGTTTTCTATTTGTATTTCTTGACAAAAAAACAGGTAAAACACGTTTACTCAACAAGTTTGTTCTCATATATTTTTGACAATATGAAGCACATTTGACTAATTCATTATGGAAGTTTGTGTATCTAGGGATGCAAGAGGTTAACCGGTTAACCGGTTAACCTACCGAACGACCAGTTAACCGGTTACATTTTNCGAGTGTTCTCCAAAACAGGGCGTCTTGTTACAAAGGCGCGCAACCGCATCAGCCACAAGCTTGTTGACAAGGTCATTTTCTTGACCAAATGAACAATGTTGTGCTTTGCATGTTGTGCAAATACTTGTATATGTGATGTTTTGTTTGAACTGTCCGATTGATTTTCACTGTTTGTAGTGTATCACTGATTTATTCTGCAGACAGAACTAGGAACTGTGAATAAAAAATTAACTCAGAATCTGAATTTGTGTGCTTTATTTTACCCACATTTAAATGTAAAATGAACATTAAACGATAATAATTCGGCTACAGACGCTAAAATGCAAATAACAAAATAATTGAAAATATGCAATTATCCAATAAAGAGAGATGCGGATTCGTTGAAACACATGACCCTCTTTACGTCAACCATAAAGGAAAAAAACATGTTAATATTAGGTCAATTTGAGCTTTAAAAATGGAAACATAATTAACAAAGAAACACACCATTTTGTGAGCGATATGACGCGAACGTAATATAAGCGGCCCAATCAAAAATAAAATAATGACGCAAGCGATCTCAAATTAGAAATTACTTTCGTTTCTATAGAGCGGTTCGAGCGGTATGACATTTTTATGGACTCTAACATTGAAACTTCCTAAAGCGTTTCGGTTAACCGGTTAATAACCGGTTACGGCAAAAGGTTAACCGGTTACTGATTTTTGTAACCTCTTGCATCCCTAGTATATACCTATTATAGTATTCGCCATTATGAAGTAATCGTGCACTGAAATAATAAAAAAAATATTCTTACATTGTATCAACACAATAAAGAACAAACTGTCCTTTAAGATACAAAATTCAAACCAGCTAATAGAAAACAAATAACTTTGATGAATACTATTCAACAACACATGTTGCAGTCCAATTATCGATTGCAGAGCAAAACAATACATACACGACATTAATTAAGTGTAATACAGTAAAATTAACCACTTAATGCAAATAAAATAAAACACTCTTAAGAAGTGTGGAACGTTAAAAAATGTCGACAAATGTACACGTTGAAGCCAGAAAGTCATATTGAAAAACAAACGCAATCCCTAAAAGTGTTTGTATTGCAGTCCTGGTAAACAATTAATCATGTTGACGTGGAAGCCCTTCTTAAGAAGTGTTTGTACATGTTGGTATTGCCGAATGTGAATAATGACATAATTTTAAGTTAAAAATATTTTATTTGTTTTAAAGGGTTCATGTGAGTTCATGAACGATTGTACTTAGATTATATATTTTACAAAACGCATTGTATGTATTAACAGATACGCATACCGGAAACGTTTCAGTATAGCAATACTCGGTACATTTCTTATATATTTGCTGAAGTTAGCAGTCAAATATTGCATAATTATCTGGTATTATCGTATATTATACGAATTTATCAGGATGAAATTGTATGAAAATTGTTAATGTGTGTGCAGCGTAACAGAGCAACGAATATTAATTAAAGAGCTTTATCACATATTTTATCTTTAAGGACATTACATGGATTTACTAACAAAAATGTTATATGTTGAATATTTTAAAATAATTATAATAAACAGGAAAGAGACACAATATGTAATATGAACCTTTCCTGGGGTTCGAACCAGGGGCCTCTAAAATCAAAAGCTTACACGCTAACACGGCACCTAGCATATTTTTTTATATTTATATTGGTAGTTTAAACGCCATATCGGTAATTCACGTGTTTACTTAATGTGCGTTCCACATTGTTTATTATTATCTGCCGAGATTGATTGTGCATGTTTAAATATTCAATGCAATACAATTGTTTCTTTTTAAAACTATGTCATAATTTGTAAAATTGTCAGTTTGCCAAACTGCGAACAAGTCTCTTGAATGCAGTCACATACATGCGTTTGTGTAAGCGATGTTATATCTTCTAGGGTTATTCTTCCTACGTTTATCAGAAACCGAAATCAAAAGCATGCTAAAGTGGCTAGTCATTGGTGTTTCCGCGAAAATAAAATTAACGATCTCGGAGGCCAGTGAACTCAATTGCATTATGAATGCAGTCATAAATCATTCTAAATATTAAAGAAGCGGTTAAACACTTGTTTATTACACTGAATGGTATTTAAACGGCGATTATACAGCATAGTCTTTTATACAAATGAAATAAGTCGTTATTGCACGACTGGGTCATAACTAATGCAAACGTATTTTCTTGGTTTAAAATTCTTGTACAAAAATCTTAACCGAAAAGATTGGTTTATATACTGTCACTTTTGGTTTCGCCGTGCATTATAGTCCATTTGTCTGATTAACACCGTTCACTATATAAACATCATTTTTTCCGAATATTATTTTGAAATTTGGAATAGAAATATCATTATAAGCTGATCTGTTTTAGAGACAGCACACACTAACATTAAAACCCTAACTTATTTTAGTATTATATTTGTATAAAAAGGACCATGTATGTGTTAAAGTTTATTCTTGGCGCATAGGACAATACACAAAATCACACTTAATAAAATATATTAAAACATCAGACACACATTTCATCAATCATCTTTAACAGTAAACGAAGAACTGTACTTTGATGTCAGGTTTCTATCAACCTGTTCATGTTTATCGTTTATGTTTCTAAAACATCTATCCAAAAGATTAGTTTGGCAAAAATATACCTTATACGTTATTATGACTGTATTGCCATAAAACATGTTATATAAATCATACACTGTTTTCCTACATATTTATTTGCAGTTAATGGGATAATTTGTCTGCAATACTATTTAATTGAATTAAGACTTTCACCAAGCACATGCTGTTTCACCATTTGGTCGATCACTCGTATATTTTGTTCAAAATTTTAAATGTGTAAAAGAGTACTCACTATGACTTTAACAACTTAGCATTTGAAACTTGTCATATATATGTGCCAACATCTAATTGGTTAATCGACCTTGCAAGGGTCGGTCCAAAATTATTTCAATAGAGAAGCTGAACACTTGCTCAAACATATATCTATTGATGTTTCTAAATTTAAAGGCGTTAATATATGCGCCAATTGTATTTCTTAATGTTACTACCAAATCCGTTACATATAAAAAGAACTATCGTCTCGAGAGGCAACTTGTGGTAAATAAATAACGTATGCTTATTATACATAGTTTGTTTAACTGATCCCTTTTTATTTGAAACCTCTACAAGTTAATATATTGTATGTGTTCGTGTATTTATGTCTCGACAGTAAGTTTTATTGTTCAAGAATATAGCTGCATTTTATAACACAAAGTCATCTTGCTGCATTCTGTACACCAGATCATGAAACATATATTTTTTGTATATACTATCGCTTTAAATCCCAGATGACGAATTGCTTTGACAAATAGCGAGAAACATATTTTTATTAAATCATAGCTCTTAAAAGTCCCAGATGACGAATGGTCTGGTCTGAATAAATACTTCCACTGAACATTTCCTTCTGCAATTTATTGAACGGTTTTCTTTGAATCAGAGCCGTATTCAATCTAATAAATCAAATACGAGTATTTACTTGACGACATCAACAACACATAGCAACAGAGGAAGTAATGGAGACAAAACAAAAACGTGCTGTTTGTATGGAATATAAATGCCCAATATCTAACTTGCAATATTATCATACCAGACCAGTGGTATTGCCCAATGTTAGATGTATTAAAACATCGTACATTTATCCCCAAAAATGTCAACTGACCTGAATAAATGGATATCCACATTGTTCACTTTATTATGTAAAGAATTAACCGCTGTGAATATTCGCATTAATAGTAATAGTGCATTTGCAATTTACACTTCGTGTACGTCCACAAAAAATTATTAACCATTTTTTGCTTTTCTCACAACTGTATGTGTTACATAGGCTATACATGTGTAATTATCTAGGTCATGCCTAATTAAGATGTTATTTTATGCTATATACTATTAAAAAAATATAAAATGTCACAGTAAATAGTTACGTTTCATAAATGTTTCGAGTGAACATATTCCGCGAAATCAATTTAAGCTTAATAATATCATTTATACAACGTCAATTTAAACATCACCTGTCATTGAAATGTTTGTCACGTACACAACTGCATACTAATTTCTTGTTTTAAAGATATATTAGGCGATACTAACATTTCATTTCTTTTCTCAAACATTTAAATTGGTGTGCATTGATTTTAAAATAAAATTAAGCATGTGATTAACCAAATAAAATGGAATTTCCCTTGTATTATTTTTCTTATGCAAATAATTTTTTTTTTTTTGGTTAACGTACGAATACCTGCGAAAGTAAGTTGAGATCAGCATCGAAACAAACATGCAGTTGTTTCGGACACTGGTAGTACATTTGTTCGTTAATATTGGCTTGTGCTAACACTGTAGCCAGCTGTTTTTTTAGCACCCCTGGTATTTGCATATGCCTCTTTTAGACATTATTATCAAATATACAACTTAAGGTACGCAAATTTCGTCCTGGGATATAGCAGGTGTTTATCGCCTCGTACCATAGGCTTGCAGGTGATATAACACTTGTTCCATCAACAACCAATATAGAATTAAATAGCATCATATACCATCAACTAAACATAAATTAAGCATGCGCAATGCAATTTGATATTATGTTTCACACACTGTACACAAATGTGTCTTATATATTGAATAAATTGAATGAAGAAATACATTTTAGCCGCACTCTTGAAAACCGGGGTTCAATTCATTGTCCAGAGCCTTTGGGCTGCCTATATATTCGTTTCGTATAGGTAGCGAGAAAGGCATAATGCTTATGATTGTGTTGCATGCATGAGCCAAAATTGACATATATTTTAGTACAGCCCACTGTACGGTAGCTGTATGTACGAACACAATTATATTATTGTTTAATTACTCTCAAACATATACATACTGCTATATATACTAGTATCATAAGCATGTGCTGCATGAAACGAATTTTGTTACTTCGGGTTAGTGCGAAGTACAATTATTATTAAAATTTTGCATATGAAACCTAATATTTGCACAATTCGATATGTTTGCTATATTGTTGCAATTCAAAGCTCCAGCATAATTTTACGTAATTACACATATGTAACTACATGTATACTATTGATAGTGATTAATACAATAATCCAATATATAATAAAACCAGTATGTATTGTTCCAGTGAAACGTATTATTACTTTATTTAATTATAAACTATTAACTTTGTTAACACTAATTGCTTACTTCTTGGGCTGTTGGCCTTCTGGATGTTTTGTTTAATAAACTAAACCTGAAACTAAACCTAATATAATATTTTGTAACCCAGAATGTTTGTATGTTATTTTTAGTAATGTGAAGGAAATAAAATTTATGAATTATAATAACATGATTAAAATTACACATACATTAGATAATATTAATCGCGTTGATCGTTTTACTGAATAAAAATCATTTCCGCATGAGCATTTTATTAAAAGTTTAACCATTACTCATACATATATTTAAAGCAGCGATCGACGAGGTCTTACTATGATTAGTTACAATATACGGTAAAACCACGTTCCGCTGATAAACATCTCTATCTTAGTATCGTTTAATTGTAATTACACATCACCCACATCCAAATATTGCCAGTTCAACACTATATGATAATTACTGCATAATCACTTACACATTTGATGTTTAAGTTGGAAGTGACAGATGTTGAAATCATTTATCAGCTATGGCGGATTCGTTTACATCGCATGTGTGCATACTGTATAAGTTTAACTTGTATCTTTTATTAAATGTTTTATAATCTCAATTGTATTCGGTGTTTTTAAACAATAAGAAACAGTCTCCACTTTATCTCTGCACCAACATTAATAAAGATATCCGTTTTTTATCCAATTTATTATATTTTGTTGTACACGTAGAACCTATGTGTATAATCCGTACATTCAATCAAAAATGCACATAAGGAACTAAATGAGTTTTTCAAATACCACCCACGCCTAGTTATATCATTGGACGGTTATTCTTTGACTTTTAACTCTTAACTGCAATGAGATAACTCCCTAATATCTTTATATTATTGGCTCTTTGTGATAAACATCTGAGGCAGGTGTCTGGATATTCCTTTGAGAGAAACACACTTAAGTCTTGTCGATCGGACACTGACATATTGGCCCAAACATTCACTCGTAAAGTATTTCCTTGACCAGTTGAGAAAGTTACCGGAAAAAAAAACATGTTAAAATTGCCTATGCAGCGGACGCGATATTGCAGGCTCACGTATTTGCTTTTGAAGTGTGGCATTGACTTTAAACCGCCCTGAATGATGCATGCACTATCCTTCAAACCGTTAGGAACAATGGAATGAACAGACAACAGTAAGGTTAGTTTAAATGTATTTATTTCAAACAAGATTGCATCTACACATGACACGTTATGATTGACGGACATACGGATGGACGGTTGACGGATTGATAACAAATCATGTTGACAATACTTTTTTATTTTTAATGTGTAGAGGCATATATTGTAAAAAATACAGGCATGTGTTGCTTTAACTGAACATACCTTCATTCATAGCACTATATTGTAAATCAGCTCAGAAATGACTATCGGATGGCGCTTATGGTCTATATGTCAAATTCCAGGTGATGTATACATTCCGTAAGTATGGGGAAATTGTTGATTCATTGGCAATATGCAGAGATGTAATAAACACATTAAATCCAATCTGCTATTGAATTGGCCGTTCCAAGGCGGAGACACTAGATTTATTCATTTTCGAGGATTAGGTTTATGGTATGTTATTCGTGTTGTAAATTGTATCTGTATTTGTCATATTTGTGAATTTCTTTGGTGAATAGTTTGGCGCAAATACAATGTTTGAAACTCTCAATACTGCGCATTTATCGTTCCATTATAAACCAGCTTGAACTACGCTATTACGTTGACTATCGCTGTGTATTGTTTGTCTCGTATTGTACAGGCAAATGGTCATTGGCCTTAAAGAAATACTTGCGTTCTTGAGTTTCTCTCCTGATAATGTATCTGTAGTTTCATAATTCATGTTTATTGAAACAAAAGTGGCCCTATCGATCGATACAACCAAAAAACCGTTCCACACTGCACACTATAACATACCACCACACATTTCATGTATTTAGTTGCCAAATGTTTATACCTGTGTCAGTGCCTGATACATAATTAATTACTAATATCAATAAACGAAATGAGAAATTAAAAAAAAAAATATATAATTACGGTTTTGCGTAATTGAAAACATACTTAGTGTATGTATTGTTATACAATTCCAACACCAGGCGATACATACTATTGTTTATAAATATTAGTTTAATAAAATCCCAGTAGACGAAGTGTTTTGATTAATTATGTTATTGTCTAAATGCATATTTTCTCTGAATATTTTAAATGGCATTCGATGAACTGTTTTGTTAGGTATCTATCAAGCCGTAGCCGTATACAATTCAAGTAATCAAACACTTTTATGAAAATATGTAAATGAAGCCATGAATAATACCTTTGAACGTTATAAACACAACATAAAAAATAGTAAAGCTAAGTGACAACAAAACGCATGCCTAATGTTTGCTAGCAATATTATCATACCAGACTTGAATAATTGCAAAAAGTGGATGTAGTGAAACGCTGTTAATTAAATCCCAAACATGATTGATTACTTTTGAGTTACATCATTTGCTGAAATTCCGAAATAGATGTAGTGAATATAAAATAGGTAGCTCATGCACATAACTAAGAGAGCACAATGTCATCGCAATCCAGAACGATATAATTACTTATTTTTGCGACTTCACTAGCAAGACGTTGCAAGACAAAACAACTGACTCCTATAACGATTTACTACGCTGATAAATACACATATAATTGTTATACAGATTAATTGCTCATTTTGCGCGGGCTTCGTTGGCTACTGACGAAACAAACATTATTTGCATGTGGTGTGTCAGAATAAGAATCAAATTTGAAACACAGATTGGTAACTGCAGTTATTACTCTTAGTTTTCGGACTCCCCTTTTTTAAGCCAAAATAATGTTTTTTTCTGGACTGAAAATGTTCTGACCTACATCTAAAATTCTGAACGTTTCAGTGCTACGTTTCAGGCGAAAGCAGAAGAAGAACTGCTACATATCTCAATATGCTTTGCTGAACACTCCTGGTGACTAGACATTGATCGAACTAGAAAATCGTGTGTGAAGTTATCGCCGCATTGGCACATATGTGCGATGAAAAGTGAACCAATCTGAAATATGAATACTTTATAATATGAATAGCAAATTAAAAAAGCAGTGGTATTTTTCGCAAAATTTAGTCCCAAATTCCCAATTGATGATTTCACTTCCAGATGATTGGAAATATAGATTATTTAATATATAAATAAAGTGTTTGAAGTTGTAATATCCATTAAGTCTGTACCAAGCAACACATCATTATTCACACGCATTGTGATTGGAAACGCACCAAACCGAATGATACAGATAACTTGAAGAAAATGAAGCACTTTAAATAATAACTTATGCAGAGTACTTGTAATATAATGTTGTATATATCATAAATTCGTTGTTATAGAAAACGACTGCATAATTCTATAATCATAAGTGCAAATATTAAAGATGTTAATGGACATTAATTATTAGTAGTATTAATGCACTGAGCATAATAGGGTGCTTTGCTTATATATTGTCCATAACTCGTAAATGGGTGAGTTCGATTATATTTAGAAGATATCAAGAACACTGGCCCACCTGAGTGTACCCGATTATCGCATGTTATTAATCCATTTGGCGAACGTTTTGGATTAAAATTGTTCATGTCAGATTTAAATTCACACAGAAAGATAATTTAAGCCTGTTTTACATTTCGACAAAAAAGAACTGTGCTTACATTTTCGTTTGTTATTACGTCAATAAATGGTTACATTTTAAGTTTAACAGGACTTAAAAGACGTGTAATTTCCCTCCACATTGCGTGTGGATGGCATTTCCAAAGAATCATGCTAGAATCGCCATATGTTCTCGAGATACTACAAATGTTCGCGAGATACACCATATTTTCGCGAGATACACCAAATGTTCGCGAGATACACCATATGTTCGCGAGATGCACTAAATGTTTGCGAGATGCACCATATGTTCGCGAGATACACCATATGNGTTTTTGCGATCGCTGTGTTCATATACTGATTTACATACGAAAATAAGTTTCGACCATAAAGAACATTGCCGGCATACGATCAAAAAGCAGTATACTATACTATACGGCATATTTGTATTGCAACAATAAAAAATAAAGAAAAATCAAGGTTTTGCTGACTTGACCCATTGCTTTCGTACATCTTTGCACCTTTTAAACATTTTATTTATTTTACTGAAAAGAAGTCATTCACATTCATATAAAAAAACAATCTACTATTAATAATGTCGGTCATGTATAATTTAAATCCTACTTCGAAATGTTATAATGTGTATGCTCATATGATTTGTGATCTTATACAGAGAACAAGCCATAATGCTTTGTGCCTTTGTCCCACGTAGGACTCCGTTAATAATGTATGCTAACATCATCCAAAATATGACTGTTAAATAAATAATCCACAAGTATTTTAGTCAAAACTAATATACTGTTCAAAACGGAAATACAATCTTATTTAAACAATACCGTTTGATTTAATGTTCAGAAGAGTCTATATTCATGCTTTTCTTTGACGGTATTTATAGCGTATTGTTTTCTATGCTCAACACATTGACTCAATGTATTATTTCCAACCAGTAAACGTACTCTTATATTCCGAATGAGATGCAGACACAATTGTAAAAATAAGTCTTCATTCCGCATATCAAAATGTTTCCTCCTTAGTACAAAAAATAAATAGCACTCAGCGTAACAGGGGGTTAATGGGAAGCATAAAGAGTGTTTGAAGTGTCATTGAGACATATGGGAATTCCAATTCATTTGTGCCATTGACTTGTCAATTACTTCGCTAACGTTTCAAATGGAACATTCACTTATACCTATGCAAACATTCTAACAATAGTAAAGCTTTACTGGAACATAAACAACAACATATACATGTTTTTTATACAGGATCAACGATCCAGTTCAGATCAGCAGCTGTTTACACTCGTTTACACCTAGTTACATTCTACGATTTATTTCGTATAATTAAACATAATAGGAGCTATTAGAAAAATAACAAATCCGCTTGTGTTTTAATCACACTCACGGCGGAATTAATTCGATGATTGTTACGCTTTGTTTAATAACCAACTATCAGCATACTGCTAATGACTTTATAATGGTATTATTGTTTGTATAATGTTGCCAAAACATGCGCTGATGTCACCGGTTACATTTACTTATACTAATTGTTTCGTTACGAGATTTCGGAAGGAAAAATCAAACAATTACATCAAACAACAAATACCCTTTACAAGTTTATATGGACAAACAACAAGCGCAATTTGCATCAACACCCATTATTAAATACACTTGATTTTGTGTGAAACTGCAAGCCATAGTAGTATTCCGGCACTCCACATCTTTGGTAAATACATTTAATCCGCATGAATAATTAACAATGAACCATTGTATGCATCAATCACGGTAGTTTCGATTTGATCATTATAGCTCACACGGGGTGTGATTTTGAAACGATTCTAACTCAGTCAGTGTTGTTTGTATGTTGAGGTAAGTTTTCTTTGTCATTTCCTAAATATATATTGCTTTGCGTCGGTGATCTAATCCGTTGGTATTGTTTCAAATTTATATATATAAATGGATTTATGAGGGATATATATACCGATGGACTAGTTTTGCGGGAGGGCTTGCGGGCGGAATGAATGGTTTACTTTTAGTAGAAAATGTTTTGAGCATACCATACAGTTTCGTTAAAGTATTCAAATGATAGTGTACTTTCATGTATTAATATGTTGAACTAGGCATTGTAATGACGACTTTATAAGTTGATATCCGTAATTTTCATACAAAGTTTTTGTTGTTTTATATGTGTGTATTTTAAATGTGAATCAGCTTAGAAAATGAATATGTCTGTTCAATCGTTTTATTAATCAACTATCGTGTACCTTACATACACATTCTTACAAGGGGTACTTTTTCAATATACGTCCTTTTGCTAAGATTCAACTGTAATGCTTTAATGAAAACAAAACATTTAAGAAATTGAACAAATGTATATTCTTTTGTGGGTATTTGTCATTCATAACTTTATCCGTATCCGCTCATTTGCAAAACGAACAACACTTGTTGTTTATTCTAAAATATGCAGACTAATAACGACTATTCCAACACGTATTTTCATAGTGTTACATGTATTTCGAATGTTGTTACTGCGGCAACAGTTTGGGGAAAAAACTGCCCTATAAGCAACTGACGTACTCCGCTAAGTGAACCTACCGAGTTGTAATTCATTTGCTATAGGTAATCTTATAAATATGTTCTTATTAACTGACCATGGTTTGATGATTAGCTCCTGTTTATTTTCATTCAGTCTGGGCAAGTGTATATTTTGAACAAAGAATCTTCATATGAGGCATTTACATGCCATGACTACCAAACGCTCGTCAAGATCCTAGAGCAAAGTTCGTGAATATAGAACACTATTTCAAAATTATCCATCATTTATGCTTTTAAATAACCTTTAAATGTGTAGCCAATTACACGCATTCACAAAATGGATTATCTCAACGTGATGGCCAATCAGTATCATTATTGTCTGTCTGTCGATGTGTCTGTTTGTTTGCCTATCGGTCTGATTTTCTGTCTGACGCCCATCCTGTCTGAATGCGCCTGTCTGTCTGCCTGCATTCCTGACCGCAGGTCTGCCTGTTTGCGCCTGCCTGTCTGAGGCCTGGCTGCTTTGCTGTTCAAAATATTCATTTTTGAAAGAGCGCATTTCCAATTTGACGGTGATCAACAATGTAAACGATACTTAACATGTTACTCATTGAACATTGGCATATGTTGATATTCTGTGATGTTTGTGTTGATATGATTCCATTACGATAAGTATTTGTTTTACGTTTTACATGCTGCAATTTAAATAATTTACATATTTGATAATATTCCCATTTCAGTTGCAGGGTAGAAGACCCTTCATTTGACAATAAATTCGGACAATCAAGCACGTAGGAAGCTTAGGAACCGTTGGACCGAAAATGGAGTGGGTAATGAGAAGTTCCCCCGCTAGATAATTGTTTTTAAGTCGTCGTAATAAACTGCTTTTTCAATTCAAGTGGTGATTTTCAGATAAATAGTTCGAATTAGTTTCATATTTAAAAATAAGATGAACTTTTTAAATGAACACTCACAGAGGTTTCAAAAGAATAATTGATTACGACTTACTTATAACTGATTACTGAAACAAAATGCATACATAAAGAAGTGTCTTTGAAAACACGTGATCGATGATAAGCATTTCTAGGTAAAATCACTTGTCCATTTGGTCACGCGTAATTTAGAATACAAACAGGTCATACACAGACGTCGTATTTCGAATAAAATGTATGTGTTGTTGCATTGAATTGTGGCCGTTTAGTGTATTAATAGTGCATCCATAGGTTGTTATACAGTGTTACAGTTAACCATTGGTTCGAATTTGAAGTTTAGCTCGCTCCAAATATAAGCATTCACAATCCGGTAAATGTATGTTCTTTTAGAAATAACTAGGTTTAATGTCAATCCTGTGTGTTATATATTTCGTAACCTGAAACATTCTAGTAAAGATTCAGAGAAATAAATGAATTGAAAAATATTCACAGTTATATTGCTTTTAGTACGATGAAATGTATCATTGGGTCGAACTCTTGACATTTATTACATTTTTAATTGATTTAGAGGAATAGACATTATTGTTTATACATCCAACTTATTTATATAAAACGTTATCGCGAATGCATGACTCTGTAATACGCTGTTAAGCAAGTGCTAAACAACCTGTTTTGTCGCGCTACACAATATTCCAGAAAATTCAATGCACCGGCGATCGAGTCTGTGCGCAGCGTTCAAAAACTGCCAAGATGCAAACCGTATCAAGATTGATGAAGGGAGTAGTTTAACCAATAATCTTTACACGATTTGATATCTTAAAAAACTTAACGTGTCATAATTTCGTTAGGCTAGCTGCACGCATTTCTGATGCTTCGCGTGAACTTTGATATAACATAATTATAATACATCGAGTATGAATCTTTAAGGTTTCTTTTTAAGAGCTCGGTTGCACTATATATGCATTATTGCACCTGTATTTGGAGTATATGCAATCTATGTATCAAGAATAAAGTCTACAATATGTTTGGAACTTAACGTTAACTGCTGACTCAATGAACACATATTTACTGATTTATAAGGTAACATGTGACGTAATTTTTACATAGATTAACACGAATTGAGGAATTAAATTTTGATATTATTATTATCTTGTATTACCTTTAAATTTTACTTTCGATGCCATGATGTAAACAAATAATGTCACATCAAGCGCTTTAAAACCGCAATTAATCTCCTGAAAATATTGATTGGTTTTCCATTTTCCTTTAAATTTAATGTGTCATTTCTATTAAAGGATTACTTTTTCAAGACAGTCAGCACCTCTCTTTTTCAATGCATGTCATACAAGTCATAATCTGAGATTGATTACATAGAAAAAACTAAAAATTATCGTCGTCAATAGTTACAGCTGGCTACAACGTTATTTGAAATACCACACATTTAATGTCTATTGTGAGAGGCAATGATCGCTTTGAGTCATACCATATTAGAGTCGATCTCTTGGAAATATACCACATGTTATTATAGTCTCTAAAACCGGATTTTAGAACATGTTTCATTCGTTAAATGTTTCGTCCGAATTTGTTTTATTTAAGTTAAAGAACTTTACCATTAAGTCATACACGCAACAATCGAAAAGCAGCCATTTTGAAAAACCTAGGAGCGCCTTGTGACAGCTAGGACGCCGAAAAATGGAGAACAAAAACGCATGAGCTTATTTTAGCTTATTCATATGAATAAATTTAAAATAATTTCTGAAGTTTAAACAATGTTGTTTCAGACCGTTGCATTAAACACGATATGGACATTGCTCATTTACAGGCGGTGTCAAATACACGCGCCCGACATGAGACCAATTTCCGTTACCGTTGACTACAGCACAGCGAATCGCACATCTACATATGAATGCATTTCTTTCATTTGAGTTTGCATTAGCCAATATAACACAACTTATTGTGTAGGGTTCGTGTACATGTGGCCTGTTTGGAAGTTGAACACATGAAAGTTCTAGCTTTACACTAATCAAGGATACGATTCAATCTTTAACATTATTTATCTAAATGTATCGTCGGCAACGAGCATCAACGGATTTCAACGCAATATGCAAGCTGGCAATGACAAACCTATCGGAAATGTGGTGTTGGGGAGTAAAATATGACACAACCGACTCAATAAACCCAGGAGAGTAAGCGGTTACTTTCTGTTAGAAAGTTAAGCCGCTTGCGAAATGTTTATGGTTGCAATACGACTGCAAATAACAAACTGTGCGGATAAAATTCTCAGAACACAATACCATCCTAATATAACTTAATATTACGTGTACATTACTGACCGATGATGAAAATATAAAAAATGCATGATACTACCATTAACATATGTAATCAAAACGTTTGAATTTGATACAACATTTTGCTATGCGCGCTAACATTTAATTATATTTTGGCTACACTATACCATTGGAATTTTGCATTTTTTTAAAAGACGGAATGCAGCTTTGTTATGTTAAAACATTCGCACGGTTTGCAACATCCGCATTCAATTCAAAATGTGAGTTTATGAATACACGTTTTTTAATCATTAAAACAGCGCGGGATCCAGTGGATACAACACTCGTAATACATAATGACAGTTTGCTACACTAGGTTTTGATGCAAACATACGGACACACGGGGCGTTAATTGCTACACGAGTTTGATTATTATATCCTCCCCAGTTCATGTGTTGTTGCGTTCAATTCAATAAATCTGCATTTCAATTTCTTATTTATCGTCAGCTATTTAGCGATGGAAAGGCAGTGCGTAGTATACTTCTTGATACATTGTATGTTGTATTGCATAATCAGAGACCACTAAGCTATTTCGGATTAGTTTTTTTTTTTAAATTTATATCAAATAATTCACGACGTACCGTTTGTCTACTGGTTATATTTTGCATTATTTTGCAAGTTTTATATTGTGCTCAAGGCCATGTTTACTATCGGCGACATGTGTCCGTATATCCAATATATCAACAAAATAAACGAATGTAAACTGGGGTTTCTTTTGCATCCACTTGAAACATAATTAACTGTCATTATATACCATCGCTTATCGTACTTGTATAAGAAAGCTGTTCTCTTTTTGTATTTTCTTTAAAAAGTGATTCATATTTTATTTACAAAAGTTAGCCTTAATTTCAATTCTGTACCGGTATTGTATGCGTCTTTCTTGCAAGTGCTACTATTTACCAGAGGCTATATACCAACAGAATCGAAGACATGAATATAAATGAATTTCAATATTTCAATATATCGTTGTCAGAACACATCCGAGCAAATGGGTTATTGGTTGACAAATCTAATATAAGTGATAATATATGTTGTACACGCAACAAGTTTAAATTGAAAAAAATAATTAAGCTTGTCAATTACAAATGTTATTGCAACACATAAAATACAATATAAAATGTCGATATTCGGGATAATATGTTTGTCTTTATGTATGTGTTTTATAACCCATGTCGCCAAAACGTGTTCACTAGAAATTGATTATTTGATGGTATGAACTTTGTGATAATAGTGCTTTTTTTAACGCCGTTTTTTAATCATTACACCAGCACATGAGCCAACACTTTTAATACATTTGGACAGTTTGTTAGACTACGAATTGATGCCAGAATACGAAAACACTGGGCGTTTATTGCTATACGTTTTTGCTAATTATATCAAATCCACATCATGTGTTGTTGCCTTCAAATCAATGAACATCTGCATTTCAGTTTCTTATTAATCTTTCGTCGTCGGCTGTTTAGCGATGGTAACGCAGTGCGTAGTTTACTCATTGATAAATGTTGTGTTATATTGCATAATCATAGATCACTTCGCACTTTCGGATACGTTTGTTTTTCAAATGAATATCAAACAATTCTCGACTTATCGTTCGTCTACGGCTATTTAATTTTGGCGACATTTCTGCTTATATCCAGTAAATCAAATGAATAAACGAATGTAAACTGGAGTTTCTTTTGCATCCATTTTAAACAAAAATTAACTGTGATTATATACCATCGTATATCTTATTTGTATACGACATATGTCCTCTTTTTTAATTTTCTTCAAAAAGTCATTTATATCTTATGTACAATAGTAATAAGGCTTCCAGTCCCTGATCGTGTGACAATTTAAAAGAACAGTTTGCGTTAATGATAATGTCGTCAATAAAAGACTTTTTTTTTCCACAAACACGCCATGTGACTATCTTTACCAAGTGAATATCGCCTGTAATTTTAAGTATATTTGTATCTAAATATCATAAACGACTATTATTATTTAATAAAATAGTTTCTGAGCATACCAGACACATTCAATTTAGTGAACATGTTATCCCAATTAACTAGCAATCCACAAAGTATATAAATACAATCTAACACCCATCTACCGATATAAGCATCGCAAATAGTTGGTTGTTTATTAACGATCGTATATGTTATATGAGGCAGTCCGCTTCAGACAGTAATGTTTAGACATATCAATGCCATATTGCAAAGGTCTAACAACATATTATGTTTCTTCGTTAGTCCACACGAACATCAAACACTCTGAGTAAATGAAAACCAACAATCTAGTTTTTCTAATTGAAAGCCAATATCGTGGCAACTTTCAAATAGGAAAATAACTGTTGAAGTAATACATTGTTAATGGTGGCCTTTAAGTGCTAGGATAACTTAAAGAATATGCCGTATCACAAATATATGAGCTTTTGCGTGAAATTCTGCGTTTTGAATTGAAAGTGTATGGAAAAATAAGTAAATATATCAACTCTTTTGAAATAGCAGGTCCGTGTTGTATACCTCAATCGAAATATTTGTATCTGTCGCCAGTGTCGCATGTTATAATTGAAAGAACAGAGAACATGTTGCCTCGTAACTTCAACAGTATAATTATCTCCTCACAAAATGGTATCTGCGCACCGATTAAAACAATACAAGTACACACTTTCCAATTCAGGAACAACTAAATCAAGGTTAAAATAAAATATAATTATTTTCACAGACATTCAATGTACAGTTTTATGCGTTAAAAGGTACTTCATGTGCATTTAATTCATAACGATTTTGCCATTATAACGAATTATGTACCTGCGCCCGCATTAAGTCTCAAACGTTTGCATTAACAAACAAAAACAATACTATCATACTGAGCCATTATAAAAATGGACACGTATGTGTTTCGAAATAGTTCGATACATACGTTCTAAACATAATTGCATTACCGAACCTTTGGACATCATATGTGCAGTCTGTTATGCCTGTT
The DNA here is from genome assembly GCA_007657795.1 of Dreissena rostriformis. NCBI lineage: Eukaryota > Metazoa > Mollusca > Bivalvia > Myida > Dreissenidae > Dreissena > Dreissena rostriformis. The sequence goes on from VMBQ01003121.1 coordinate 107,604, forward strand.
AATCCATGTTTTGCAAGCTACATCACTATTGATTTGTCTAACTACAAAGAATTTCCCAAATGTGCTTGATCGTATTGATATATATCATACATGCACATACTGACACGCAACATGGTTCACTTTTATTTGTGTAACAGTATTTTGCAAATAATGTCAAGTCATACTACAGTGTTAAAGTACTGTCAATTAAAGTGAAAGGGTAAATCTTATCCAAATATAAAGTAAGATAATAACACACACTATCCGAATTATTGAAACAACGGTAATGCACATTGGCACCATACTGATAAGTGTTCTTTAAATAGACACATTAGTACTGATAAGGTATAAATAAAACAAATAAGCATACAAGTCACACACATTTTAACACAAAGTACTTAAACACCTAATTACCACTAACACATTTGTTCAAAACTAACATAAATATATAGAAACAGAAGAAAAATGACAACAGCACATATCAGCAAAAATGACAGTACAAATTATGGTTATGAATAAGCCAATATCTCATCTAACATGTGGTTATAGATAATGTTACACAACTGTAATTAAACAAATGTAATAACACAAATTTAGAATAAATTTAATCATTACACAACAGTGCATAACTTTAACAACCCTTATTAAAGCTATTGGACTGAATTATTATTGGCATGGACAATCCGTTGACGTACACTTTGTTATGAATCGTAAAGGGGACACATGCTATACATGTTAACCAATTAAGTTGGATTGAGGTTTAGATATACTATCGGTTGCAGTATGGTACTGCTCGATACCCAGCCTGTAATGAAACATCGGTAGGTGCCTTTTTCAGACGCCTGGTGGTTCCAGTAAGGTACCGTCACGGAAATCATATAAAAAGTATTAATTGTACAGCAACAATTAGAAGGTGCTTTCTAGAAAAGATACTGAGCTTTCTAACTCCGTAAGATCTCGACGTAAAGTTAATAAATATTGAGTATTTGTTAAACTCGGACGGAATCGTCCCGTAAAAGGTTCGGCGGTATGCGCGCAAATATTATGTTTTCATAATTCGGACTGGCGCAAGTATTCTGTCTAGGTTTTAAATGAAGCATGCACAGCGCAGCTCGTTAATGGTAAACGAAAATAAAATTATCATATTTCATTAACTCCAAACAAATATGTTTATCAATAACTATTGCTTACTTAAACGGTAAGACTATTTTCGGGACGTTAACCATTAGCTCAATTAATAACACAGCTTATATCTGATTGTATAACGTTGACTATATGAAGACGGGTCTCGTATTAAACTCAGCCCGCAACAAAAAAATCGAAATTGACCAAAAAAAACATCAACAGATAAAAGCAGTACACTTTTCTACATGAAGTAGGGTAATTGTAATTTTACTCTAATGATAACTAATGCGATCCTTGATGTTTATTCACATAAACACTAATCAGTGAGCATTTACCATATGTTTGTTCTTTCATGTACTATTACGTTAATGAACGGGCATATATTACGGTTAATATAGGTTATTTGTACTAATAGTTTAATTGTCTAACTATTGTTACTTGTATCAAGATCTAAAGAACCTTTCTAAGCGTCACAACGAGATAATGATTCTTGAAACATACGTGTTACACTCCAGACAATGAGGCACATCCGAATCGAATCGTAAAAGTCTATTTCGCCATGTTCGAATTCAGTTCGTACGCTGACTTCTATGCACACTATTTCTGTGGCAACACTAATGTTATGTATATTATACAGCTATGTCTGTGAATAGATATTACAGGTCGATATTACAACAATAGGCCAATAAGTCAGTGTTGGTCTTGTTGTATAACGATAGTGAAGAATGTTGATTTAAACAGGTAAGTTAGAATATTTGAACATGTGACAACTATAGTTTGCCTGACTCTAGTTTCTGCTTTGTTCATAACAAATAAATGCTTACGCTCACTGCGCTTTATATATATTGGGTAATCAGTTATTTGTACGCAATGTGACTTAACTCACGATCAAGGTTAGATTTACGGTCCATAAATGTTTAAAATTTTCAGAGGTGAATGATTTCAAACATTTTGAGAATCAAAAACTTAATCCAATTGTATTGTCTGAAAAGGCATCATATGTCATCGATGTCATATGTAATGCATTATTCTTTAGCTTTTATAATTAAAAAAGTACACCGTCGTGAAAAGGACGTTTTCGTAAAGACTAATAAATGGCATCTACATTAACTAATAATACGTTTCATTGGATCAACTTAATGAAAGAATGTCATTCAAAGTTGATTCGAAAATTAACCTGGGTTGTTTATGCAAAACCGAAATTATTGTACAAATGCATATGTGTTTAATTTTATCTAATATAGTTGTTACATTGAACAAAGCAAAGACTGTCAATTTCGTAACGACGTAATTTTGTTTAAATTGTTCCCGTAGTGTCAAATGATTTCTTCTTGACGCTCGATATATTGTGAGTTAATCTGTAAGTCTATATACAACCACAGTTTCTTTGCGATTTATATGCAACCGCAATACATACCTTAGGAAAGGAAAGCACTACATAATAAACACAATTGTTATATTTAAAAAAAGACAGGAAAGATAAAACCCCAGCAACATTGCAACTATACTCGTACCTTCATCTAACCATCCGCTAGTCTTGTATTTAAAGCAAGTATANGCGCATAAAATGTTTGACCCCTGTGACCTTGAACTTGAGGTCAGCTTTCAGGTTTCGAAATCTGCGACCGCGTTTTGAAAAAGGCTCATAACTACTGTGTCCCTTCAGATATTGCTTTCATATTTTATATGCATGTGTATCTGGACAACACCTTTCCATGCGCATAACATTTTTTACCCCTGTGACCTTGACCTTGAATTTGAGCGTTCAGGTTGAAATGGGCCAATTTCTTGGTTAACCCATTACCATCAGGCGACACATCCAACTCGCGGAGTTCTAGTATTATTAAAAACCCATATCACACCAGGGGTCAGCTTATAGTCAAATTATAGGGAGAAGTCACTTCTCTCTTGACTGGGATAAGGGAGAAGTCTGGATAAATGAAAGAGAAGTCATGATTTTTTGGTTACGTAATATATATATATATGGTAAAATAATGCAAACAATTTCAATATATATATATATTCTCGATTGGTTTGCTTTAAGCGTTTTTTGTCAAATTTATGCATACAAATATGCTTACTACCCATTTCCAAGAGCCCTGATCCCTCAGTCATCTGTGAGCCATGGTCATTATAAGAGAATCTCAATGCAAGGACTTAACAAAAATTTGTTTTTTAAGGGAATGAATTCAACATTATTGTTTGTTTCAAATAATGTTACGTAGAGTCTGGTCAAGGCACTTCCAACAGTACAGTCTTTGGAATTGGCTATGTAGCTCTGACAGAATTCTTTAATACAATTATTATCAGTATTGTTCCTGTGTAATTATAACTAATCCATGTCAGCTTTCATTATAGTTAGCAATTTTCTGTATGCAGATATTGTTCAAAAGAGAAAAAAGTAAGACTGGCAATTATTATTGCCATGTCAGCGGGTGTCTGGATAACCTCAATACAAGTTGAGAAGTACCATCTTTAGCGCATATTTGTATACCAATCTTTATAGTCAGAAAATCATTGATGGCCATGGAAATGCAAGGCTTCAAATAAGACAAAAAAATCTTCCCTAGGAAGTCACTGGTAAGCTATGAGATAAACATGTACATGTGTGTTATTCAGGACTGAGGTGTCATGGATTCTGGAGGCTTGCCTGGCATTCAACAGGAAGTGGAGGTGTGCTACTGGTAAGTTCAGATCCACATACAATTCTACAAATATTAAATCTTAAGAGTATGATAGTGTTAAAAATGTATAATCTTAAGTTAAAGGATATTTCAACAACGACTATATTCTGCAGATTGACAATAGATTATCAGTTGAATGTTAATTATGTTTATACTGGCAAAGCAAAAAGTCCTGTTTATTGCATAATTGTGAAGCCCAAATCAATCAATAAATGCAAACAAAATGTTGAACAATGTGTATTTTTATGCCCCCGAAGGTGGGCATATAGTGATCGCACTGTCCCATGTCTGTCCTGTCCGTCTGTCTGTCCGTCTGAAATTCCGTCACACTTTGCGTTTAGGTTTCGAAAAATGTGCAAAAGCGGGGCATTTGTCATCCTATGGTGACAAGCCTTGTTTTCTATAATACTTTACAAGTGTGTACCCCTCCTGATATAATCCATTCATCAATAAAAATAGACAATTCATAAAACTACTGGTTCAAGTTAGTTTGAATAATTTTTAATAACTAGACAAAGTAAAACTTTTAAAACATTACATGTAACAAAGACATGTAACACAGGTTTTTTATAAGAATATGTGTGAATCTGTTGTAGTGTTAAAATGCAAACCTACCTGTGTCGAGGGTGTGATTTTCTAGGTTTTCATAGTCTATATTTCTACTTTTTGTTTGAGCAGCTCCAGGCTCTTTTGGTAACACACTGGTGCCAGAACTCAGGGGTTGCAGGTCGATCCTCTACTCAACCCTAACTTACTAAGTGGTCTTTTGCACGAGTCATTAAACCAAGGTTAAGTTAACTAGGTGCCTCACACCTGGCACTAAAAGACCCAGCATCGTCTCTGAAAAGGGGCGTTTCCTCTATCTCGCAGTGTCCTGTAAAACCCAACTAACAAGTCTTCTTGGGGGTAAGGCCATGTGGAAAATTCTCTGTGCACTTGATTAATATCTTCTACACACATGCTACTAGTTGCAGTAAATTATTACATGTTTATTTCAGTGGGAAGGGTCGTAACCTGGGCTCTGCGGAGTTACAATGTCAGACATGCTCCAAATGGTACCACCAGGACTGCGCTGGCTGCAACATTGGGTAAACTCTCATATCACGCCTGTCTTTCTGATGACAAGAATACAATTGTTTTTTCAAGAGTGGTCCATCAAACATTTCAGTCATAGCTTTCAAATCTTGAAATCAGGTCACGTACAAATGAGCTTTACTGACCTCTATTCAGATGGCTCAGCTGATGTAATTGCATTTATGGTTGAACAGTTTTATTGTTCCTCTATATCAAACATGACACCAGCATTTATGGTTGAACAGTTTTATTTTTCCTCTATATCAAACATGACACCAGCATTTATGGTTAAACAGTTTTATTGTTCGTGTATATCAAACATGACACCAGCATTTATGGTTGAACCGTTTTATTGTTCCTCTATATCAAACATGACACCTGTAAACCACAATTGCTGTCTTATGGTTATTGGATGTGTGCAGTTCTGTGTACATTGTTCTTATTAATAATGTCTCTAACAAACATACGATAAACACAAATATTGAGCACCATTGGCAAGTGAGTTATCCCTGGACATATATGATATGACTGTGTTCTTTACAATCCTAGGTCAAGTATCCCTTTCATGTGCAACTACATCTACCAGTGTAAGCATTGCGGTCCCAATGGGCTGGATAGCTTCCAGAAGAAACAGGCCAGTAAGTTGTATACCACGTAGTAATCCTGTGACCAATCCATTTGCACTAGTCACAATGCACAAAGCATCTTAAAGGGTTTCCTATACAAATTGTGCAACATTTTCTTAAAGTTAATGGTTTATCATAACATTTCCTTGTTGTTATAGATATTCTTCAAAATATTTTCTGATTCTGAATTCATTTAAAATGTGTTCGAATGAAGTTCTTTTTCTGTGTATAGTTTTATGGTCAAGGGAATTTATACAATTTAAGTGAATCTTCATGAAATATGGTCAGAAAAATATGTTCCAATGATATCTCGGCCCAGTTTGTAACTGCTTCTTGAAACTTGGCAAAAGCTTATTATAACACTTTAGTTCCATTTGGGTCTCAGGTAAGGGATTGGTCCTCTTGTTATTGTAGTTTTAACAAAAGAAATTGTAAGGCATATATATATATATATACATTGTTGCAATGAAATAACAGTTCTGGCAACATTGAATGATGCAAAAGTTTAATATGTTCAACAAGATACATGGAAATTCAGTTTCTGCTGTGTGGGGAAAGCATACTTTGTTCAAGTACTGTCTTAAGGACTCTTCCTGTATGTTATTCTGTGTGTTCAGGCTTCCAGCAGATCTGTTACACAACTCTTGCCAACTTGACGTACATGTTCAGAGATGAAAACAGGGTGATGTTCTCCAGAGATAAGGTGAGTTTGATTTGGTTTTCATCCTTAACACAACCATCTGTTGTAATGTGCTTGTTATGCACTGTTCTATAACAAAGCAATACTTTGTTATACCATGGCTGATGCAAAAAGGCAAATAGAAATTGGCGTGTGCATTTGTTTGTCCGTACAAGCTTAAACCAAAGTAACGCAGACCATCTAACATCAATTGTGGCGTGTTCTGAGAAAACTGGGCAAAATGC
>VMBQ01003122.1:0-28190 GCA_007657795.1 Dreissena rostriformis
CAGACGACAAATTTCCCAGCATGCAAAGGGTTAAACAGTTCATGTACTTTTTCAGACCGTTCTCTGGCATTGACAGAGTGAACACAATTGATCCAAGGACCTACATGTACATGAGGGCGTTCATTGAAGATGCCCTAGCACAGCAACAGGATGTGGCGCTTGTACCAACATGGGTAAAGGCAATCTTTCATTCTCATTGCCAATAGATGAGCCTGGCTCTGTGAAAAGGGGGTTTAATGCATGTGCATAAAGTGTCGTCCCACATAAGCCTGTGCAGTTTGCACAGGCTTATCAGAGACGACACTTTCCGCTATTATTGTATTTTTTGTTTAAAAGAAGACTCTTCTTGACGAAAATCCAGTTTAGGCCGAAAGTGTCGTCCCTGATAAAACAAAGAAAGGAGTTATTATCCAAAGCACCATACTACCCCTCCCCCTTGAACAATCAATGGAACGGAACTAAATGAACAAATTTGCATGTTGACCCGAAAAGAAAATGGGGTTTAATGCATGTGCATAAAGTGTCATCCCAGATAAGCCGGTGCAGTCCCACAGGCTAATTTGGGATGACACTTTATGCATTAAACCCCATTTTCTTTTTGGGTCAACATGCAAAACATTACATTTCGTTCCGTTCCATTGATTGTTCAAGGGGGAGGGGGTATAGTCCCTTGAGTAATAACTCCTTTATTTGTTTTATCTCCTATATTATGGATCAGAACTTTATTAAAATGTATATGCAGCATCTTTATTGGGAGTACATATTTTCAGGTTGTTTGTTTGCAATAATTGTTCAGAGAGTTATTGCACTTTGATTAATTTATGTGACATTTTGTAATGAATTTTATGTTTCACATTAACCAATGATCTGAATACAGGATCTACGTTCCCATGGCTCGTGGTTTACGTTTTCTGAACCTTAATACAGGATCTACATTCCTATGGCTCGTGGTTTACGTTTTCTGAACCTTAGTACAGGATCTACGTTCCCATGGCTTGTTGTTAACGTTTTCTGAACTCTGCTGAATGAATATCTGAGCCTCATTCTGAGAAAACAGGGTTTAATGCATGTGCGTAAAGTATCATCCAAGATTAGCCTGTGCAGTCCGCACAGGCGAATCAGGGGTGACACTTTCCACTTTTATTGTATTTTTCATTTTAAGGAAGTCTCTCCTAAGCGAAAATCCAGTTAAGGCGGAATGTTTGGTGCCAACAGTTTGATTAATCTGGAACGACACTTTACACACATGCATTAAGCCCAGTTTTCTCAGAGCTACCTCATTTGATATTAACACTCACCTAATATTCTTTTTCTCTCCACTTTAGCTTCAAGACACAGATGAAGTGCGCATGCTTTTTGACAAAGGCGTAGGAATGCCTTTCAGCGTTAACAACATTGATGTCACTGTGTGCGCTAACTTCCTGTACGGTATGGTCACGTGCATTGGCAACAATGTCTGCCCTGTGGACTTAATAGATCCTGATGTACAGGTCAGAGCTTGCTCTAATTGTTAATTTGAGAAGTATAATAATAGCGTAAAATCTAGTTTGATTTTGGTGACTTGCAAATACGTTGTAGATGTATAGATCTATTATTTTGTATGTAAAAAAGTTGAAGATATATATTATTTTGTATTTATAAACTTGTTTACTTGTGCAAATAGTCTTGAAACATCAAAGCTCTGTTAGAAAGTTTTACATGATAAGGATTGGTTGTAGTTAACCCTTTGAGTGCTGGAACCGAATTTAAAAGGCCTTTGCAAACAGTTTGGATCCAGATGAGACGCCACAGAACGTGGCGTCTCATCAGGATCCAAACTGTTTGCTATTCTGATAGTGGTCTTTGAAAAAAAGTGAAGAAAAGGATGATTTAAAAAATTCAGCAGACGACATTTTAGCAGACGACAAATTTCCCAGCATGCAAAGAAAGGGTTAACACGTCATATGCCCCCTTCAAATAAGACAGCATATATCAGGAGCCCCATATGATTGTGTGAATGTCCGTCAGAGAATTCCTGTCTCACTCATGACGTTTCCAAATATGGATGGAATTTAAGCTCAATATGTCCACAATCAGTCTGGCGTTGTCTTTCGTCAATTTCAGGACCGTTAGATCCAATCTTAACCAAACCAGCAAAGTTTGTGCATACCATGAAATCTTGGTTGTGATTATTTTCTGTCCAGATCCAACCCGTACACATTGAGTTTTTTTACTTATTTTAAGAATATAATATAATTTATACAAATTGCTTGATATATCATAGGTTGCTTCACACTTCAGAAACTATCATATTTGATATACATGAAATAGAATTGCTATATAAACTTGTCATTGAAGGTTATGCTTATATGTTGCAGAAAATCTTCATGAACACAACAGCCCTGGTGGCACACGAGATAAAAACAAACCTTTCATCCCGCCCTGACTTGGCTCTGACCTATTACCCGTCCAAGTTTGAATTTTACTGGTTTGTCACGAGATCCTATGCTTGGCTTCATAGATTCCTTGCACAGAAGTCTTGCTTGTTGCCTAGCAACATTTATGAGGTATAAATGATGTTTCAGGCTTGATTTTTTTGTAACATGGATAGTCACACAATTTTAGGCTGCTAAAAAATTATCTTAAATAGATTTTATAACACTAATTTATTCAAACCGTAAGTGATAATTTGTGTATGTTTGGTTTCCAAACAGACCTGTTTTTAGTTTAATTCCTATTTGCGTTAATACAGTGACACAAGTAAAAAGATAATCATTATAGTATTATATTGGTGGTCAAAGAGTGACCTTGTAGTACGTTTCTGTAATGCAAAATCATATAAATGAAATGATGTTTAATTCTTTGCAAATATATTTAAGTAATAACTACTTAACTGTACTTACAAGCACTCTCGATCGTTGATCAATTTTAATTTGGCAATAGTTTTTATTGAAAGGAATATCCCAGTATCAATGCCATTGGTGGCTTATAAGGGAACTGGAAATTTTCTTACTTTGTATTGTTAGAATATTTCTTTGAATCTAAATTTTCGGACACAAAACAAAGTAATTCAAATAATTACGGTGATAATTACTACATATATTATGTATTTAACTGTACAGAGTGTTTAAGGTATGTCTATAAGGTAGCAATTTCTTCTTTTAAAACGTGAAAAAAATACATTTGTTTACTTTGTGCCAGCAAAGTGCTTTCCAAACATTGATATAGGAACTAAAACGTAGAAGAGAAAACATAAAGTTCAAGTAAAGTATCGTTACAGAGTAATTGACTAGTAAGTGTATTATTATCCCCAGCCAAAGGCGGAGGGATATTGTTTTGGCGTTGTCCGTCCTTCCGTCCGTCCGTCCGGCCGGCCGGCACTTTTGTGTCCGGAGCCATATCTTGGAAGTGCTTTGGCAGATTTCATTGAAACTTGGTATGAGTACATGTGTAATATATATAAATAACAGGATGATGCACGCCAAATGGCATTGTACACTATCTATTAATAACGGAGTTATAGCCCTTTGAATCTTGAAAAAATGCTTTTTTCTGTGAAAAAGCTCTAAATTGGCGGGCGATATCAATTCAAGGAATTTGCTTGTTTTATACTGCGGTTAAATATCAATCGTATTCCCACTGTTTAGGGCTTTATTCCCAATGCCTGGAACACTATTGTTTAGCCATAAAGGGCAACGTGATAGTAAAAACCACATTCATCGAAATTATATAAAATAATTGAAAAAAACATTGACAAAAATGTCAAGATTTTACCTCAGAATGCATCATAATCTCCTGATCCACTTTTAAATGACCAGACGAAATTATAACCATGTATTACACTGATTTTATGTGAACATTTCGACAATGTCAGGCGAGTTTAGGCAGTGTGAAATTATATTAGTGGTGTTCTGAGAAAACTGGGCATAATGCATGTGCGTAAAGTGTCATCCCAGATTAGCATGTGCAGTCCCCACAGACTAATCAGGGACGACACTTTTCGCCTCAATTGGATTTTTGCTAAGAAGAGACTTCATTTAAGCGAAAAATGTCATAAAAGCGGAAAATGTCGTCCCTGATTAGCCTGTGCGGACTGCACAGGCTAATCTGGGACGACACTTTAAGCACATGCATTATGCCCAGTTTTCTTAGAAAACGACACATATGGCAAGAAATTCCAAGCAAACTTGTGAAGGCTGATAATAATTGGTTCCTGCAGATGCTGAAGTACGCCCACGACACCCTGAAGCCTGTGCTGACTGATCACATGACCTCTGACCTACTGACCTCTGTGCAGCAGGCTAGCGACGGTTGCTATGTCGATGACTTCCTTGGAAACAATGATGTGGACTTATCCAATAAGTCAATTGTAAGTGGTTGCTATTATTTGCTCACCTGTGAATAAAGTGTTCATGGTGAGCATTTGTAATAGCCTGTTGTTCAATGACAATGCATGCATGAATTCCAGGATTTTTTCTCCGGACTCATTTGCAGATTTTCACAGGTCTGGAGCTTATATGGAGCTACGCTGGTCTTATATTGCATAAGATCCATTTTCGCACGACATTGCTTATTAGTCGCTCATTCAGTGGAGCACTGGAGTCAACCAGGGGATCGTGAGTTAGAATCCTAACCCAGCGTAATTACTTTTGGAGGTATTGGTCATGTAATTATTTTTACAGTCATGTTCGTCCTTAGTGTGAACCACTTAGGTTGGCTATGCATGTCAAAGAAAAGATAGAAAAAGGTTTACAGACACCGGCAATATGACTGAAATACATAATACTGTTTAAAACGGCAAAAAGCAAATAAAATGACGCTGAATTATTTCTGATTTGTATAACAATCATTGTGTTTCAGAATAGGGCAGAAGACCGTATTTTTACCACTGCGGTTACAATCAATGCTCTTATAAACACTTACACAACATGGGAGAATGGTTCCCTACATTGGGAAAAAGGTTTGGATTATTAATTAGTTTAATGTATATATTTCAGTTTGAATGCTCTGATTGCCTTGGGTTCATAGTTAATCTTAAGTCAGTTTCCTGGTAACAATCAGTACCTGGTGTCTTTGGAAAAGATCTTGACTGCCAAGTCCCAAGGCGGACACCATGTCCACTACACCATTGTGGGAGTAGTACTAACGTTGCAAAGATTGGTACAATAATACTTTTTTAATTGACATGCAAGATGCATTACCCATAAGTAAAAACTGAAGATTGTTGATGTTTTAAGTTTTTACAACATGCATGTTCTTGCGTTTTCTGTGGTAAACCTACCTAATATAGCCTGATTTCTATAAACATTACATTGCTTCCTGTTGTAAAGCCAAAGTTTTCTTACAGGCACTCCAGACTCTGTTCGTTCCACGGTGGAATGTCTGGTGAAATGGCTGACCGGTCACATTCTGTTCTCTCAGTACAAGCCATGGAACGCTTTCTTCTCTGGATCCGGTAAAGGGGCCAAGGTAGGGACACATGTAGAGAGTGATAATAACTTTCATTTCAGATTACGTGATCAAAACATGTACTTTTATAGATAAATTCATAATGTATTAATGTCCATGAATTATAATCTTTCACAATTTAAAACATACAGGTGAGGTGATGTTAGTCGATTCTATCCCAAAATACACAATTAACCTAAAAAATACACACAGAATATTTGTTTTGAGTTCAGGGTAAAAACTCTTAATATTTTTCTCAGAAAAGTGCGAAAAAACGAATTTCATGAGCGCTTACCCTAGTTTAATTTTTCTTATTTTAACTGATAACATACTGAACGGTTTTACCCCGTAAGCAAATTAGTTTTATGTCCCCCATTCAATACTGGGGGACATATTGTTTTTGCCCTGTCTGTTTGTTTGCTGGTTTGTTTGTTGGTTTGTTTGCAATATTAAAGATAACTTGATATTTGGCATGCACGTGTATCTCATGGAGCTGCACATTTTGAGTGGTGAAAGGTCAAGGTCATCCTTTAAAGTCATAGGTCAAATATATGGGTCAAAATTGCTCAAAACAGGACATAGTGTTTCACAAACACATCACTTGTTCTTTTTACTTTAATGGTGTTGATTATTTTTTCATGTTGGTAACTAAAAAGAGGTAAGTTTTTTTCATGGCTGTGTAATGCAGTGATTGGGTTAAGATCAACAATCCAGGATTTTGAAAAAGTTTGCCGTGGATTTCAAAGTTAATATGTTGGGGCTGCTATTGGCATAACAACTATGTCTGTCTTGGTTAAAGTCTTCTTGGCCCAAGCAGAAATTAGGAAATTTAACCTATCTGTTATCAGAACAGAACAGAACATTTATTCATATAACTTGAACAAGTATAGTTCGTCGTTATATATACAAAACTGACAATATATGAGCAGTTAGCAAATGCATAGTAATGCGAAAGTGAACAACATAGTATATATCAAGCTGTTTAAAAATTGCACTAAGGCATTTATATTACTCCAGGTTTGCATTCAATGCCTCCGTTCTTTTAAAAGCATGTTTACAATCTCCGTCCCCTCTCCACCAGTATATGTGAACCGTTCAGATTACTCGTCACATTGAGGGTGGCGTTTCCAGTACCAGATTTCAATGTCTTTCAATTAAACACATATTTGCCACACATTTTTTGTTACGGAGGTTTTTGGAGAGCTTTGTGTATGTGGGAGTTTGTTTGAGTATGTGTATCCCACAATTTAAGTGTTTGTAATGTTTGTTGTGTAGGGAGAATGAGTCTTTTACATTAAAACTCAACACTAAAATGAATACTTGGAAAGTGAAGTACGGTCTACATTATGCTGACCTTTTCCTTCAGAGAGTGTTTATCCCACAACTTCGTAGCTTTAGATGACAGGACGTTAACTTCGTCCATAATATCTCTTATAATTGGTTTTCGCACAATGTCCAGTGCAGTACACTCGAGCAGAAAGTATAACATCGTCTCCTGGGCATGTTGCTTATGCGACAAGTATGATCAACTACACTTTTGTTGAAACATGCTTGGTACTCTGAAGAATCCATGTTCCTATCATCAATTTTAACCCTTTGCATGCTGGGAAATTTGTTGTCTGCTAAACTGTCGTCTGCTGAATTACTAAAATTAGCATTTTCTTCATTTTTTTTCAAAGAATACTATCAGAATAGCAAACAGTTTGGATCCTGATGAGACGCCACGTTCTGTGGCGTCTCATCTGGATCCAAACTGTTTGCAAAGGCCTTCAAAATCTGGTTCCCGCACTGAAAGAGTTAACTTCACGATGGTGCTATTGGTATTTCATGATGATATTGCAGGTATCTGTGGTAAAGGCTGAGGTCTACCTATGTATGTGTGTTGAAGATTTATATGTTTTAGTTTATTTGTGTTCAAAGTTTTTGTGAATATCAACTCTTGCCAATAACTATTGATGGCGGTTTTAACTTTTCTTTTCCAGATGAGTTTGTGCACAGGGGTTTCTTAGATTTCTTCTGAATCACCCAAGTCTTTTTGTTTACAATTCCCGTCGTTACACTAATTTGGCGTTGGGCTAGACGCCTAACTCAACTCAACGCTCCATTTGAGAACACTACCTGCATGCTTATGGATGCTCTGTATGATTGAAAAGTGTCTGTCAGTTACGCCACCGTGCTATACCCAGCAGAATAGATGGCTACGATCAACTACATCGAATGCCGCTTTCGCATCAAGGAAGAGCAGAATCACAGGATTACCGCTGTTCTTGCATTTCCTTGTAACTTTCTATACAGCCAGAGCGGCATGGAGCGTTAAAGTGTTTGGAGTTAATCCTCGCTTGTTTGTTTTTTACTGAGGGTATTTCAGATTCGGTTTCTAATCACTTATTCCAGTATCTGCTCTATAACTGGTAGAACTGTAATTTAGCGGAAGGTACACACGTCTGAGCGATCTCCTTAGTTTTTGGAATAAAGTTTTTCTCGCCTTTTAGATCCTTTACTTTCGATTTTTAATGCATATTAGTCTGCTGATTTAAACGCTTGTTAATGTTTTTATGACATTTTCTAGTTGTCCGCAGTGATCATACTTACATCTCGATCATACTTATCACTAGGTCCCTGATTATATCAGTGATATGCGCTGAAATGCGGTTATTTAATCTGTTTCAGTTTCATGACATTTAATGTCGAAATGTGAGTTCTCAGTTTATTTCGCCTTAGATGAGAAGTGTGTCTTATAACCTCGTAGAATTTCATGTATGCCTGTATGCTGTACGCCATTGACATTCAGGTCATTGATATGAAACGATTTTCTTTTTATTTTGCGTCGTTTATTCATCTAAAGGAGTTTTTGTTTTCACCGCTGTATGACTGCTGCTATGTATTAGCTAAGAAAGGTCATGGTCACTCAAAATGGAAACGCAGACGTCTTTTCGTAAACATGGTTAACATATAGATGTATGCTCCTTTACATACTAAATTGTCGAATATGTACGTGGAGGAGTATTCTGAAAGTGATTACTCATATGCATAGTGTGTAATCATTACATTAATTTCGACATAATTGATTTGGAAAGGGGCATGGAAAATATATTCGGATAATTGAACGCCGAAAAAAGAATCAGTAAAAAATACTCGGGATTCTAAAATTGTGTGTGTTCCAAAATGACAATGCTTGTTGTTACCAATAACCTCTAAACAATTTCTGGTAGTCACCTTAGCTGGCGACGATTGAGAAAACCCTTGAGCAATAATTATCAACTGGTTAGGAATGTTATGTTTTGAACCCATTTATGCCTAGTGGACTCTCCCATCCTTCTAAATTGGATTAATTTATTTCCAAAATTAGGGATGTCTAGTAAATTTATTTCTATATTTAGAATATTTCTTACAAAACAAACAGCGCAGACCCTGATGAGATGAGGCATCATGCGGCGTCTCATCTTGGTCTACGCTGTTTGCCAAGGCCTTTTTTCTAGACGCTAGGCATCAATTGGTTAATATTTTCAAATTCAGTTTAAATATGGAGTGTTGATGTGTGCATGTATGTATATCTTGTAAATGTATTTTTAACATTTAAAACTATTATCTTAACTTATTGTGTTTTTTTTTTAAGATTTACTATTATGAAAAGTGGCATGACATGCATCCAGGCCATGTTTTAGATAAATTTGAAATTAAAAAAAAAGTCCCTAATCAGTCTTTTGAGAAATATATATAAGGAATTATTTTCCTGAACATTTTCAATATTTCATCACTTTGCATTATATATATATATATATATATATATATATATATATTATGTGGGGAGCATAAAGTTGCCAGTTTGTACTTCCGTACGTACTTCCTTCCTTCTCTCACACTTTTTTTATTAGTTTCTCATAGCGCCTTCAATATTTTACCGATCTTTTTTTATATTTCGCATGTAGGTACCTTGCATGGACCTCTACCTTTTGATGAGGTTTGAGGTCACTGGGGTCAAGGGCAAGGTCACCGAGGCTTATAATAGATTTTCTCAAGGTCACATTTTTTATTTTTTTTTCACACAATTAACCCATATATCGACAAAGCATCATTGGGGAGCATCCATCAGTTTTACTGATATCCTTGTTTATAAAGAGAACCCTAATATTGACATCTGATAAAATGTTTAAAGGGTATAAAGTTTTTGTGCTTGGTTGAGTAACTCGAATCTAACATTGTAAGTGTTCTTAAGATCAATTGTTGTTTGTGGTTGAAAATGGTTGCTTTTCCATACTTAAATATGTAATTGCATTGTTTAGCTAGCCCAAAATAAATCTTCGCATAAAATAAGTTTTTTTATGCCCCCTTCTTCGAAGAATAGGGGGTATATTGTTTTTGGCCTGTCTGTCATTCTGTCTGTCCAAAACTTTAACCTTTGTTAACCCATTTATGACTAGTGAACTCTCCCATCCTTCTAAATTGGATCAATTTATTTCCAAAATTAGGGATGTCTAGTATATTTATTTCTATGTTTAGAATATTTCGTTCACAAAAATTTCTTTAAGCAAACAGCGCAGATCCTGATGAGAAGCCGCATCATGCGGCGTCTCTTCTGGGTCTACGCTGTTTGCCAAGGCCTTTTTTTCTAGACGCTAGGCATAAATGGGTTAAAGTTTGGTCATAACTTTGCAATATTGAAGATTTTTTTTTATTTGGCACGCATGTGCATCTCATTGAGCTGCACATTTTGAGTTGTGAAAGGTCAAGGTCATCCTTAAGGTCAAAAAACAAAATCCAAGGGAAGTAATTAGCTTTAAAGGGAGATAATTTATATACCTGCCAAATGATAAATATTAATTTTATTTCAAATCGGCGCAGTAGGGGGCATTGTGTTTCTGACAAACACATCTCTTGTTTTAAATCCGAATTGTGAATCCTTTAAGCTATGTATCTTTGCATGTACCCTGTTATTGGCAGACGGTACATGTTAATTAAGCGTTGGGTCAACCAATAATAGGTTATTGTCAACACACAACATAGCACACAGAGCCTTGGAAAATATGACAAAGCCGTTGCAATCTTTGTTCATCTTTCTGTTTAAGATGTTCATGTGGAGGGGGATTATCTTTCTGTTAAAAATGTCCATGTGGAGGGGGATTAATCACCTTTGAAATAATTAAATATCGTCTACAAATGGTGTTTCAGAGCATGCCATTCTTCTATCCAGCCAATCGGATGGAGTATTTCAATGGCACCAAATTTACAGACAAATCGTTCCCCGCCGATATCCACAACATCATCGGAATGCAGGGGGTCGTCTCACCTAGTGACTATGATGCCATGTTGAGGCAGCCTCATTTTGGAAAGTTTACCCCTACGACTTTTGATGGTTACAACAGCGAGCCTGGAATGTTTTTCCCATTCTGGACGTCTGATGCATATACTTATGCCACCAGTCTTGTGGCTGTTTCACACTTTGAGAATATTGTAAATTAATTAGACCTGTTAAGATTCGGGCAAAAATGCATATTCATTTTTAGCTCGACTGTTTTCGAAGAAAAACCGAGGTATTGTCATAGCCAGCTCGTCTTCCGCATCGTCCGAAAACTTTAACATTGGCCATAACTTTTGCAATATTGAAGATAGCAACTTGATATTTGGCATGCATGTGAATGGAGCTGCACATTTTGAGTTGTGAAAGGTCAAGGTCATCCTTCAAGGTCAAGGTCATCCTTCAAGGTCAAGGTCATCCTTCAAGGTCAAAGGTCAAGGTCATTTTTTTTTGCAAAATTAGGGATGTCTAGTATATATATTTCTACATTTAGAATATTTCTTACAGATAAATGTCTTTCAGCAAACAGCGCAGATCATGCGGCGTCTCATCTGGGTCTACGCTGTTTGCGAAGGCCTTTTTTTCTAGACGCTAGGCATAAATAGATTAACCTTTAAGGCGTCACAACGCTCTTTTCGGTTTTACTTGCATGGCGTTTAAATTAAACCACCTTATATACAGCTTTCAAATTATGAAAAGTAAGCACGATATCAGCGTTTGATCTCAAAGGTCTCAGGTTCAAATCCCACTCGAGTCTTTTTAAACTGTTTTCTTTACATAATGTTTTTGTTTTATGATTTTGGCAGTTTTCTCGTGATATTTCAAATGCGCCACCCTACAGTACGTGCTGTTTACATGTCAGAGTTCGTGACACAATTTGCATTCGCTCTCAGAAAGCAGTTTTACATGTGATCATAAGCAATAATCTGGTAAGTTGCGGTTGTAATCCATCAGAAACAAGTTTATTTACACAATGTATCGATATTGCGATTTAACTGTTTTGTATTTTAGCTTAGTTTTAACGTGTTTACACCTCGTCTGCTCTCACTTTGTCGAGGTTACATATCACTATAGACAGATAAGGCTTCAAACCCCTAAATCTAATACTGTTGGATTTTCGTACCAAAATATTCCAGATTGTTCAAAATTAAACAAAAAACTGGAATTTACAAAACGCCTGCATCATTTATCAAATTTTAAGATTTGTGTTCACTGTTGGTTTTCCATTTTTAACCAGGTTTTCCGAAGGAAAAAACTGGTTATTAGATTGGCGAATGCGGGCGGGCTGGCGGGCGGGCGGAACAAGCTTGTCCGGGCCATAACTATGTCGTTCATTGGCAGATTTTAAAATCATTTGGCACATTTGTTCAACATCATTGGACGGTGTGTCGCGCGAAATAATTACGTCCATATCTCCAAGGTCAAGGTCACACTTTGAGTTCAAAGGTCAAAAATGGCCATAAATGAGCTTGTCCGGGCCATAACTATGTCATTTATTGTCATATTTTAAAATCATTTAGCACATTTGTTCACCATCATTGGACGGTGTGTCGCGCGAAATAATTACGTCGATATCTCCAAGGTCAAGGTCACACTTTGAGTTCAAAGGTCAAAAATGGCCATAAATGAGCTTGTCCGGGCCATAACTATGTCATTTATTGTCATATTTTAAAATCATTTAGCACATTTGTTCACCATCATTGGACGGTGTGTCGCGCGAAATAATTACGTCGATATCTCCAAGGTCAAGGTCACACTTTGAGTTCAAAGGTCAAAAATGGCCATAAATGAGCTTGTCCGGGCCATNATTCAACAGTTTTTCAAAAGATAACATCACTTTGTAACTACATAATACGTAAATATTCTTGTAAGTTGATGACAGTGTTTAAGCATTACTGATTGTGTTACTAGTCTTTTATGTGCAAATAAATGATGTGAAGTGTTCACTTCTTTATATTGTATCGCAATGCATTACCATATAAGTTTTATATATGGACTGAATATACTAACATAATTTACATGCTTCTTCTAAGCCTAGACAGACTGACATATAAATAAGCTCATATGATTACTGAAATATATGTGTGTGTTGTTTGTGTTATTAGAATGTATAAATTAAAAACAAATGGATGATATAATCTTATGTTTGTTTGTATTTAAATATTTACCATACAGCTACAAACTTAGTGTATGCAGTTTAGACTGTGATTTTTCAATTACTACAAAATGCAGTGACCTGCGAGTCCTGCGTCCTGGACTCACAAAAACCTCTGGGGATGCAAAGTTTAAAATAATGCGAGTCCCAAAAATGCATTGACATTTCTAAAAAAACAACAATATAGTTTAATATTTGTACTCGTTTTTTCAATTCAGGGACTCATAGATTTGCAAGTTATTGAGTCCCAGGACTCGGATGAGAAAATTTGTAAAAATATCACTGAAAATGGCTTGTTTTTAGTGGAAACATAATTTAAACTATGCGACAATAGTTTGCAAAAGAAAACCTTGTGAGATACCGGTATTTATGAAATATTTCAATTGCAAAAAAAACAACAAGTAAGATATCCTTCAGTTCACATAATTATACATTGATAATCCTGTCAATCAAAATTGATCTGACACATTACATTATTTTGATTATGTTAAATCAGTTTATGATTGAATCAACAGCTTTATTTGACTTGAGACATTTTTAAATAAATAACCTGTTTCCTGGGTAGGACCAGTACTTGGCATCTTAAGGGTGATCTTAAGAACTCTTCCACTTAAGGGATCAATGCCGAGACCCCCAAGTCACTAAGCGGACACCATATCTACTACGCCGCAGCCACCGAACCAGCTTTAAATTCCAGAGGCTGAAAAAGCACACACTTATGAGATATTAAATGTTAAAGCTTGGAAATATTGATTGATCAGGCAAGAAAACAACAATTTTTTATATACCTTGGCAAAACGTGTCCGGGCATCACACAACTCATCCAAGAAACAACTTAAATAACCGAATCAAATCTTAAAACAACGTTTTTTTTTTAATGTCGTTGTTCGTCAGATATTCAAGCCCAAAGTTGAGCAACTTTTAGCATCTATCAACATTTTACGCACTTGTCTGTTTTTAACACAAACTTGCCAGAAGGAGCAAGTCGTCAAGGTTACATTATTTAATCACTTGCCCGTTTTGAATTTGAATTTCCCGAACGAGCAATATAATGCGCTCTGTTTTCCATGTGGATTGGTGTATAGTGTTCAGGCATGACATAAACATCCAAGAAACACATTGAACAAATGAATTAAATCTTAAAATAATTATCTTACATTTCACCGTTGCGATTTTCTAAAAGCGCCGTTGTTTATCAGATTTCAAACTCAAAGTTGAACGATTTAAGTATTTATTAACATTTTGTGCACTTGCCCGTTTTGGAATCAAACTTGCCCGAAGGAGCAAGCCGTCTAGTATGCACTGTTTGACCAACTTACCCGTTTTGATATCTACTTTCCTGAACGAGCAAGAGAATACGCCATTTTTTCATTATGCTTTAGCGTATTATTTTAGGGCATCACAGAAATACCTTGAATAATTGAATTTAATCTTATAACAATTATGTAACCTTTCACCATTGCGATTCCCTCAATATGCCGTTGTTTGTCAGATACTCAAACACAAAGTCGAGACATTTTAGTATTAATTCATATTTTACACACTTTCCCGATTTGGACACAAACTTGCCAGAAGGAGCAAGTCGTGTTATTCAAACTATTATTACTTGCGACAGTTGCCCGTTTTGAAAAATACTTTCCTCAACGAGCAATAAAATTTTCCCCTTTTCCATAGGCCTTGGCTTATGGGCTACTGTCACCTTAAACATCTAAATCTAATCTATTTAGTAATTATAAGAAATTAAACCGTTAACTTTTAAAAGTATGGTTATTTTCCAGATATTAAAGCTAAAACATGAACCATATTTAGAAACTTGTAACAGTTCTACACTTGCCCGTTTTTGACAGTTTTTTTCCCGAAGGAGCAAGTATTCATATACACAAACAATTATCAGACTTGTCTGTTTTTGAACAATAACTTTACTGAACGAGCAAGTTATGGCAACTAACATGGGAATTTTGTAACATTCTGGGAAAATGGCGAGACAATTTAGCAAGAAATGTGGAACTGAATTTCAACATAACCACTGGAACTTACAAAGTGATGAAGCTTTATTAAATAGACGACACATTAAAGCTCAATGCTTAGATATTTTGGACAGATTAGACAGTGATAAACATTATAGACATCTTAACACAATACAGGTATCGTTTTGTATGGGATGTATACAGCAAGTCGAACAGACCTGTATGGATTGTGGTAGAAAGAGTGCTCCTGATGAACCAGTGCAACAAGTTGATGCATGTTGTGGTACCGACAGTGATTTATCCGGTGAAAGAAGTGTGAATATAGCAGGTTGAGTTATTTCTACTGTTTATGTCCCCCAGTCGTCTATACTGGGGGACATATTGTTTTTGCCCTGTCTGTTGGTTTGCAAAAACTTTAACATTTGCCATAACTTTTGCAATATTGAAGCAAGTTGATATTTGGCATGCATATGTATCTCATGGAGCTGCACATTTTGAGTGGTGAAAGGTCAAGGTCATCCTTCAAGGTCAAATATATGGGTCAAAATCGCTTAAAAGGGGACAAAGTGTTTCACAAACACACCACTTGTTACTTCTGAAAGAAGGTCAATTACGTTCAAACAATATCAAGGGTACTTTTGAATGTTGAACATTTGATAATATAAACTAAATAACTTCATTTGCTTCTTAATGTTTTATTCAGATTGAAAGATTATGACCGAAATGACAATAAAATACAAAAATGCCTGCTATTATGCCTGAAATAGGGGCGGGGGGGGGGGAGTTGGGTCCGCGTGGGATTCGAACCCGTACCCATCCGGTTAAAGGCTGATGAAGCAAAATTACCGGAATGCTAGCTATCACCGCCACCGAAGCAGTTGTTTTGTCACGTTGTTGATTTTCTATATAAAAACCAAAAGGTTAAAACGGGGATAATTATCGCTACAGTGTTACTAACTGTTTGGATATTTTAGCAATACAATTATGATATTCTTAGCATTGTGTCAATTGTATGAATTTGATGAAACAACGTGCATTATAACAGTTTAGTTAAACTGCTTCTACTAGTACTTAGTATTTCAAATTTATCAATAGAAATTCTACCAAGTTTGTCCTGGTGTTACGAAATTGTTTTATTTTTAAAAAATGAATAAGCGGCAAAATCAGCAATTGCTATGACACAGTGGCGACAGTAATCACATAGTGAGGAAGAGTTTTCTGGAAAGTTCTTATTTATCAAACACTGGGTCACACTCTCTATACTATACTGGGGATATGGAAAAATATTACTGCATGCCTCTTGAGAGGAATGCAATAACATTTTCACACATCGCCAGTGTAGAGAGTGGACTGGCGATGTTGGAAAATGGTGTTGCATTCCTTCTAGTGATCCGTGAAAATGGTGTAGCATTCCTCGCAAAAGGAATTCAATAACATTTTTACACATGGCCAGTTTCTATACAGCTATAGAGAGTGGGCCAGCTCCTCTGTCTTACTAGTTAAAGTATTGACATGGCTTAGGTTTCAAGTGTCACTATAATCTGCCAATAAACGTCTCGAAGTTTGAATACCCAGCTGTTAATGATCTTAATTACAGAGGGCTATTATTTTTACAGGCATGTCGAACAGTGCAAGAGAAACGCTTGGATTCAATTTGGGAAAACATGAGGCACAAGCTGTATCGGATGACATTGACTGTATTTCATTTTCCTATATAGATTTATACCATCTGCTTTCTTTGAATGCCGATGTTTATTTGCGAAAAAGAACACACAGTGGTACTGTCATTTCATGATGGAATATCGTCAGACAATAACAACCAACATTCTTTACACAAATGTCTTGCTATTGAGCATGTGTATCAATTGACGTGTTCGAATTTGGTTACTCCATATTCGTTTGTACTTAATGTGATGCAATACCAAGCTACTTAAAGTAAACTATGTATAAACCTGAATACAAAGGTACACCCATGTGGGGCATAAACAACTGTAAATCATTGGCTAACTAATCATGGTTCGATACCGATCCCATTTCCGAAAGATAATTGTATTGTGGCCTTTGATAATGACCAAATAATAGGAAAATCTTGGTATATAAAGGCAGATAATAAAGTCAATGCGTCAATCGTCACATCATTTTGCGATGCGGAATTTAATTCCAGGCTTCAATTTGAGAGTTTCCACCCAAAGGTATGGTTTAAGTATTCAGATTTTAAGGAGAAACTTGCTGAGATTAGAAATCGCGAAGGTGATGTTTATTCAACTGTGTATGACTTGCATTATATGACGGTTCAAACACAACTGAATGACGTGATACAAAACGTGTACACATAACAGAAATCTTCATATCAAAATGGAGTGTTCACCGATTACATTGATAAATCTGCGTTGGAAATGTCACACAAAGATAGCATAACCTGTGTAAAGTGCTCTACAGTAGACACGAAATCAAAGATTAAATGTGACAACTGTTATACGAATATCAGAGAGTGTAACAAACGTACAATACAAGAGGAAAGCTCTTCTTTTCAAAATGAACATGCACAGAAGAAGATAAAAATTACAGAAAAAGAATTACTATTTCAGAAGAAAAAAACACAAAATGACTCTCGAGTCTCACATGAAACCGATAGAACTTTCCAGTTTAGAGCCTTAGACCCAGCGGCATTAGATTCCAATTCGTACGATAGTGTTAAACTTGTCTTACTTAAAGTAGGCGTAGAAGCAGTTGTTGAAAGGTATGTAGATTCAACACAAGACAAAGAACATAGCCGAAAATTGGTCTTTGTTTTGTGCGATGGTTTGTCCTATACCCTGGCACACAATCTTGTTCATGAGACTTATTTCGGCGTGAAGTGTCACAAATCTGCTATTGGTCATGAACGATGTAAGGAACACAATGTTAAGAAACATGCAAGTGATAGTTTTCAAGTAGTATTCGAATTTGACTGGGTTGTTCTTTTAATTGGTAAAGGGCATTTCGAAATGAATATGGTCAAGAGTTTCTTTGAATTAAACTGGGAATCTCTTCTCAAGAATTTGGCTGAATTGATGGGTTTCAAAAGTGAAACTGCATTGCAAACTGCAAAATTATGCAGGGACAACCACAAGACATTGCAATTGTTAAAGATATTTTACTTCGGAAACTGCAGGATTTTAATTAAACAAATGGATTTATATTTTGCGCCATGTATGCGAAATAAAAGACATTTGTTCTTTATATTGTTCTTTTGTTGTCCGAATTATAGTGTTTATTTTTGTGTAAATACTACAAAATACAAACACAACTGATACCTAGACTTGTACATGTAACGGTATGAAGACCTAGATCAAAATATAGGAAATGCACCTAAACGATATACAATTCGTATAATATGACAAATCAAGAAATGGCCAAACGTTCAAGAGTCGATTGTTTTTTTCAGGATACATTACTTCAGACAAGAATTATTAATTGTATTGAAATAGTCTTCGTAATAAAGTTTTATATATCAACTATGCAAGCGTTTTACCTGGTTCTTTTTAAACGACGTAAACACTTTACTATACTATATGTAATAAAAGTACCTCAAATAGTACGATATAGATCTATAATGAAAATGTGTATTTTTACACTATCAATAATCCTTCAAATGTAACTTGAGAGACTGTCAAAGTGCATTATTCTGCCATACATACATGTGGACATTAGAAAGGAATGTTGAGAAGTCAACATTAAAAAACAATTGGCATCGAAAACATATGTCTCTACGACTATGCTAGGTAGGATATTAATCTATTAAGATATATGCATACCATGCATACTGAATCAAGTAGAAAGACTGCATTTTAACATCATCTAAATGTGACAAAGAAACACTGATCATTTGTTTCGTAACTTAATTTCATGGAGAGCTTCAATTGGTGTTTGATAGAGTTCTCGACCAATACACTTTCTAAGAATTTAATACATTTAACATGTGGTTTTATGTTAAAATTTAAATATATTACAATCACTAGCATAAATGTATATTCTGAATTTATAAGTGCAGTACAGATGATAAATTAAGTTTATTTGTTTCAATCGATTATTTTGTTGTTATGCTTTCATCGATATAAAACGGGGGTCTTTTTGTACTGAAATAAATACATGTAACAATCTCTTGTCTATACGTGTTCAACTTTATAACGCGTGTTCCAGTGCCTTTACAAATCTGGAAATAATAAGAGATGTGTTTGTCAGAAACACTATGCCCCCTACTGCGCCGCTTTTTTACCAATGACCTTGAAGGATGACCTTGACCTTTTACCACTCAAAATGTGAAGCTCCATAGGATACACATGCATGCAAAATATCAAGTTGCTTTGATCAATATTGCAAAAGTTATGACCATTTTTCGAAACCTAAACGCAAAACCTTAACGCAAAACATAAACGAAAAGTGTGACGGAATTTCAGACAGACGGACAGTGCGATCACGATATGCCAACCTTCGATGGCATAAAAATGGCGCACTACTGTCAACCTCATGTTGTGCTGAATTCAGTAATTAAGGGATATCATGTTTATAAAAAAAATGGCGGAAGAAAAGACATACATGTGTGTTACGGATTTCGGTAATGTTGTGGACAAAAATGCTATTCTTGTAATATGCACGGATGCTAGCAAATCCATAGGCCATGTACCAGCTTTACCTGTTCCTCTACATAAAGCCTTCACAACAATCATGGATATGCATTCTGGAATTTCCATTGAATGGTGAGTTTTGGAAATGGACTATTGTTTTATAAAGATATAACGATTCTATGTCCCTGATTCAATAAACCCAGTGCTTACAAATGACAGTCATTGTGCAATTTCCTGTACTTATCAAATTTCTGATATGCTATGTACAACCTCGAATATTGTTCAGATATCTCTTTGTATGAAAGATTCTTTGAAATACAAATAAGAAAATATCTATTGTTTCAGTATTGCTTCTGGTAACATAAGACCAAGCTCGTATCCATGGCCACAGACAAGTGCCCAAGGGGCGGCATCATTTAGCCTGTCCAATACAAGATATCAGCACCTGCCAGTTTTACAGATAGAAAAAATATATTCTAATGTGCGCAGCGTTTGATGAACAGCACATTCTCAAAGAAATGAATGTACACGTGAGTTTTTCTATGCTATAAAATAGAAATTCCGAATAAGTAAATAATAGCATTATATAACGTACATTATACGAGTCACATTATCTGAAATTCAACAATTCATAAACAGTATTGTGTCAATGAATTGCAGGCCGAGTATGATGGTGAATGGACATCCCCCCATGATCATATCAAAGGATGGTGGCACGCAAGACACACCGAACTACAAGTTAACTACACCCTGAGCTATTATATTATTTTATAACAGATGAATAATAAATACCAGAAAATCTTACCTTGTCTGTTCACTTGATGTTCAATGATTTCTGCCATATTCTCACAAACTTTCTCGTTCAGGAAAGTAGATTTCAAAACGGGTCAGTTGGTCAAACAGTGTATACTAGACGGCTTGCTCCTTCGGGCAAGTTTGATTCCAAAACGGGCAAGTGTACAAAATGTTAATAAATACTTAAATCGTTCAACTTTCAGTTTGAAATCTGATAAGCAACGGCACTTTTAGAAAATCGCAACGTGAAATGTTAGATAATTATTTTAAGATTGAATTCATTTTTTCAATGTGTTTCTTGTATGTTTATGTCATGCCTGAACACTATACACCAATCCACATGGAAAACAGAGCGCATTATTGCTCGTTCGGGAAATTCAAATTCAAAACGGGCAAGTAATTAAATAATGTAACCTCGACGACTTGCTCTTTCTGGCAAGTTTGTGTTCNCCATGCATGGTAGATTGGCCGTATTGTCATTCAGTCCAGTATGAATTTGAAGTGAATCGGTGTAGAAATAAAGAAGTTGATGTAAAATAACCTAACCAAATGAGTGAAAATCTCTGACCCGGCCCCACCCCAACCCCCATAACTTTTGACCGAGGGGTCAAATCAAAATTCCAAATAGTGCAGGGTCGCACATATGCTCATAGCTACCATGTGTGTAACGTTCAAGGTTCTAGTGCTAATAGTGTAGGTGGAGATAGTGGCCAGGACCGACGGACGGACGGCGGAGATAACCACAATATACCCACGCTTTTCAAAAAGCGTGGGGATAATTAGAGAGCGGACACCATGCTAAATGTTTTAATGCACAAAGTGACCCCGTGACCTAGGTTTTGACCCGGCATGACCCATGTTAGAACTTGACTTAGACATCATCTAGATACAACTTCTGACCAAGTTTGGTGAAGATCGGATATAAACTACTTGAATTAGAGAGCACACACTTAATACGGACCGACCGACCGACAGACAGACAGACAAGCTCACTCCTATATACCCCCCTTAACTTCGTTTGTGGGGGTATAACAAGATACATTCTCATTTGTTGTTTTTTAAAACCACTTTTGGAAATATTGTGACGACCTATCTTGCCAGCTGAAACATTGGAAGGATTTCACATTGTGTCCCAGTTATTTTACATAAACAATGCCACACATTTTAGAAATCTGTCTTGCCTAGCATATTGTTGTATTCTTGCTAGAAAGTGTTAAGTCACACACAATCTCTTACTTATATTAAATTCACTTACACCTCCAAACCATTGTACAGACATCATGTTTTCACCACTTCAGGTTATTTATCTCTTCCACTCACTCGCGCTTGCTTTGTTTCTTGTCGCTCCAAAATGATTGACATGAATCAAGGTTGTCGTCTAAATCTTCTTCCGAGTCTTTCGGCCTTTTTTGTTTAACTTGTTAGACTTCTTACTACTTTCAGACGACCTACCAAAACTTGCACTCTCATTTGAGCCATTAGAACTTAGACGTACTTGCAGAATCTTTCATGTCTTCACTCATCAAACCAGCTCTGGCACTTTCTCTGCCAACTTTGTGACCCCCAGACTCGTCTAATTCTAAATTGTAAATTTAATTTCCTCTTTTCACGAGACTTATTTTCACTTTCAAATAATAGACCAGAATCAAGGCTTTCATCTGACTTGCGATAATTTCTTGCAGAAACTCTTAAATCTCCAGTCATCGGACCTTCTTTTGAATTTAATTCTTTGCAATCTTTTACATCTACAGACGTCAAACTATCTTCTATACTTGCTCTGCCAATTTCCTTACCCATAAACTTACGTTTACCCAACCCCATCTTTCCACTAACCTTTTTACCATTTGTAATCAATTGACATGACTCATCGCTGTTTCTAGACTCAGGATAACAATCATTTCTAGAATCTTTTTCATCTACAGTCATCAGGCTTCTTCTTGTATCTTTAATGCCTATCACACCTTGAAACTCATCAGAACTTATCTTGTCATCAACATTTTGACCATTTGCAGCCAATCTTCCTGAACCAAACCTGTTGTCAGATTTATCAGAATTAATTAACGAGTTTGCCTCAATTGTAAATAACCTAGTACCAGCTGATCTTGCAGAAGGACCCACATCATCTGACCCATCATAATTACTTCCGGAATATTTATATTTAACATCCACACTCTGAGCCATCGACTTTCCTGCAGACTCGTCTAAATCTAATTCCTCTTTTCACGAGACTTATTTCCACTTCCAGATAATAGACCAGAATCAAAGCTGCCATCTGACTTGCGTCTATTTCTTGCAGAATCTTTTGAATCTTCAGTCATGAGACTTTCCTTTGAATTTGATTCTTTGGAATCTCTTACATCTTCACACGTCAAACTATCTTGTAAACGTGCTCTACCATTTTCCTTACCCATAAACGCATGTTTATCCGCACCCTTCTTTTCACTAACATTTTTACCATTTATTATCAATTGACTTGATCCATCGTTGTTTGCAGACTCATAATAACTATCATTACTCGAATCTTTGATATCTGGAGTCATCAGACTTCCTCTTGTATTTGTAATGCCTTTCTTACCTTGAAACTCATCAGAACTTATCTTGTCATCAACATTTTTACCATTTGCAGCCACTCTACCTGAACCAAACCTGTTGTCAGATTTATCAGAATTACTTGCCGAGTCTCTTACTCTCTTGTCCACAATTGTATTTAACCAAGTACCACTCCCAGCTGATCTTCCATGGAGATTCACAATTTTGAAGTCCAAGTCCAATAGTTCCCTCGGGTACTTGCGCTTCATCTGGAAGCGTCGTAGTGAAAGATCATTTCTGAGGGTCTGTTCTTAGTCTTGATTAAGGCAGTACTCCTGGATGATGCCGAAGATGAGTGGAAGTGGCAGACGGAGGCCTTGGCCAGCCTGCCTGAAATACATAGCAGTAAGTGATACAAAATAAATTGAAAATATAGCCCGATATAGAAAACCATTTAGTCTATTCACCAACCATTATTATAAATCAAAATATGAAGGCCATCCAAGAGCAGAATAAGGTCGTAGTGGATATGGTGTCCGCCTAGCGATCCAGGGGAGGACACATGTTCGATCCCCACTGTGGGAGCGTTCTTTTGATCTCCCCCATGGACACAACGTATTGGTTCTAGTCCCAGGAAGCGGACTCAAATAAGCCTGAGGCTTTCGATGCAATCGAGCTAAAATAAATAGGTTTAAACTAAATACAACAGCAGTATAAGAAGCCCCTTTACACTTTTCCAACCTGAAATGCAAATCAGTATAAGTGGTTTGTTTACACTTTAACAGCCTGAAATACAAATCTGTACTAAATGGTTCTTTTACACTTGAACAGCCTGAAATACAAATCTATACTAAATGGTTCTTTTACACTTTAACAGCCTAAAATACAAATCGGTACACGTGGTTCTTTTACACTTTAACAGCCTGAAATACAGATCAGTACAAGTGGTTCTTTTACACTTTAACAACCTGATATACAAATCAGTACAAGTGGTTCTTTAACACTTTAACAGCCTGAAATACAAATCAGTTCAAGTTATTCTTTTACACTTTAAAACCCTGAAATACAAATCAGTAGAAGTGGAATTTTTACACTTTAACAGCCTGAAATACAAATCAGTACAAGTGGTTCTTTTACACCTTAACAGCCTGAAATACAAATCAGTACAAGACGTTCGTTTACACTTTAACAGCCTGAAATACAAATCAGTACAAGACGTTCGTATACACTTTAACAACCTGAAATACAAATCATTACAAAAGGTTCTTTCACACTTTAACAGCCTGAAATACAAATCATTACAAGACGTTCGTTTACACTTTAACAGCCTGAAATACATACGGAATATTACTCTAGTCAACTGTTCCAAGAGTGTGTATCAGTCGAGTGGCTTGTGTGATGACGTAATACACGAGAGGCGGAGCCTCTAGTGTGATACGAAATAGTACAAGCCACGAGACTGATACAAACACTTGGAACAATTTACTAGCGTAATATTCCTTTTATTATAAACAACAACTTACGAAAAAAGTTATCAATTGTATTTTTTTGCTTTAACAAAACTTACAACACAAAAACTGAAATTTGACGTCATTAAATGTGACGTAATTAAAATGTGACGTCATTAAATGGACGGAAGAAAGTAGTCCGGCTAGTATGGTAATACGGAATCGGAATCAGCGAGTAGCATAATACGGGATTTATTTCAACGATTGATACAACCTGTATTTTGTTAAAAGCATTACACGGGTATATACATAATACAAATCAGTACGAGAGGTTCTTTTACACTTGAACAGCCTGAAGTAAATAGCAGAATATGAGGTCTCTATACTTAACAAGCCTAAACTACATTGCATTGTCAAGCAATGATACAATTACGCAGATTATGAATGATAACGTTTACAATTATTTATTGATGGACATATCCACTTTACACCTGGGTTAATTGCTGTAAATGACTGTAAGTAATTAGTAACTAACAAGTGACGTATTAGCCCTGTCCGTATTTAAAATTATAACCATCATATGTCAACGTCAATTTAAGCGGCGAGAACGCATCAAGTTTGTGTCTAGTGCCCGTTTCGCTAATTAGTCATGACTTGGGTAACACATTAAGCCCGCATTTATAGCCATATAATTGACAGGTGCACTATCGCGCAATGTGGTTAATCCCAGTACTTGTCCAGTTGTTTGAGTATTTATAACATTGCATGATGAATGATGAGCTAACAGTGAAGACCATGTGTTTTATGCCCATATGTTCTGGTGTGACCTTGACATTTGAGAAAGGAAGGAGGATTGTAACACCTGTCACGCCATCTAATGGTGGTGGTCATTTGTTTAAGTCATTTACAAATTGCATAATTGTGGCGAGTTGTGAGAAAACTGGGCAAAATGCAGTCCGCACAGGCTAATCAGGGACGACAATTTCCGCTTTTATGGAATTTTTCGTTTAAATGATGTCTCTTCTTAGCGAAAATCCAGTTTATGCGGAAAGTGTCGTCCCGGATCAGCCTGTGCGGACTGCACAGGCTAATCTGGGATGACACTTTACGCACATGCATTTTGCCCAGTTTTCTCATAAGCGAGACATTTGTTTAAGTCATTTACAAAATGCATAATTAATCACAAAGTTACAGTCTGCAAAAGCTTAGCCCTTTGCATGCTGGGAAATTTGTCGTCTGCTAAAATGTCGTCTGCTGAATTTCTAAAATTAGCATTTTCATCGATTTTTTTCAAAGAATACTATCAGAATAGCAAACAGTTTGGATTCTGTGGCGTCTCATCTGGATCCAAACTGTTTGCAAAGGCCTTTAAAATTCGGTTCCAGCCCTTAAAGGGTTAGACGTTGTAATGCACGCAGGCCGACACATTCACCTGACCATTGTGACTAATTTACTCAACTTTCATCAAGCATGCTTGAAGGAAATGAATGTAGACGAATTAGAAAATGATGACATTAGGTTTCAAAATTTTGAGCATGTTTTTTACTTCAATTCATAGCGACCAAAAAAACTTTGTGTTTGTTTTGGTGTTACATAAACTAATCCAAATTAGTCAACTGTTTTCTTTCAGATGACCTGTGTGCATGTTTTTTTTTCATTCTTCACTTTTCAATAAAAAAGTGTTTTTTTCTAGTTTAACTAATTTATCAAAAACCCCAGGATAAAGAACTTTCAACAAAGTGTAATCCTTGATTGGAATGGAACCCAATTTAATTTCCAGCTCCTTTGCTCGTATGTAACTTCTAGGTGTAGAATCGTGCTGGTCTACAAAACCACCAATCACAAATATATCATTGCGATTAACACCTTGTTATTTCGGACCATCGGGTGTCAAATACACCAAATCCTGCTTTGGAAAGATTTCCCAAAATGGCTTTTCGTGAAATTCCGCCATCATATTTGGCAATCAATAAATCTCAAATAATCTGAAAACACCTTGTTTTCCCTGACGCTTGTGACGTGTATATAAAATGGCTGGGGATGAGTTTTGTTCTCACAAATCACTTGCGAAAACTGGACGTATGTCTCTTTCATTTCACGAAACTTCAAGTCTGGATAACCCATGTCCATGATGATTGGGTCGCCCCACCGCATGCAACGTAGACGGGCCCACAATTTCACATCGTCGTTATGTTTCCAGTTTGTCAAAATAAACTGGTGAGGCCTACGTTCATGTTTCGGCAGCGTCTCTTCCCTTTTATTTTTTTTTCTCTCGGTTCGCTTCATCTTTCTCTCTGGAACTCTCTTGGAGAAACATATACTGGCAGATTTTCTGTAGGTGTGTTCGGGAATTCCCCCTGTTAGAATTGTCTTCCAGTCATATTCATTGATAACCGTTGGCACCTTAAGGAACAAGAACAAAACGTTTTTATTGTTGTTTTAAGAACACGATTTTCTTTAATTTTACAATCAAAGTAGGCTTCTTTAAATAGGTTGTGTAGAAACAAGACTTCTGTCCCAAGCATATCGCCAACGGTCATGATATGTCCACGAGAATCCATAAAAATTAAGCATACAACAAGAGTTTTATGTTACTTTGTTATGATATGGTACAATTGTTCAAAGCTGTATATATGAGTAATTGTTCAACGGTCATTTATATAACCAATGCGACCAAACGAGTTCTTCTATTCTAACTACTTACTACGTAAATGTTACACGTTTGCTCAGATGCAAATGAAAATTCGAGCAAGCCAGTTACAGAATTTACAAGAGCAGGGCTTAACCCTTTGCATGCTGGGAAATTTGTCGTCTGCTAAAATGTCATCTGCTGAATTTCTAAAATTAGCATTTTCTTCGATTTTTTTTTCAAAGAATACTATCAGATTAGCAAACAGTTTGGATCCTGATGAGACACACGTTCTGTGTCGTCTCATCTGAATCCAAACTGTTTGCAAAGGCCTTTAAAAGTCGGTTCCAGCACTGAACGAGTTAAATGGATTGTGCTAATTATGATCGCAGGTTTACCGGCATGTTCTGACGCCTCATCTCTTCAAGCCAGGCCTCCATCTGGGCCTTCTTTTCAACCATGGCAGCGTCCATGTTGTCCAGAAATTCTCTACCCTTCTTTTGTCTGAAATACGAACAGGAGTCTTATATGCATGGAGGGTAATTATGACAGGCCAAGCAGCCAAAAGCACCTGCAATTTCTGAGAACACATATATGGCCTATGTACAAGTAATATTGAAATAATAAGGATGGTAAACCATGGTCAAATATTTGTTTCTTATCCTTAATATGAAACTTGCTGATCTTTTGAAAAACAAGAAACCGTCGGAGACGGTTGATGCTCCCCAAAGGTGTTTTTTTTTCACAATATTGCACTATATATTCAGATAAAAGGAAACGTATTGAGGGGCATAACTTTGGAAAAAATAATACGATGGATGGTTTAGCAACTTAAAAATTTCAAAGGGCCATAACTCTCTAAATAAATAATCTAACCAAAACCCACTAATAACATGCGCATCTCCTCAAGGTAGTTAAGCTTCCAATAAAGCTTCATTGAATTCCAGTCAGTAGTTGGGAAGAAATAGCCCGGACAAAAATTGCACTATATGTACAGTTTATAGAAAATTTTAAAGGGCCATAGCTCTGTGAAAAATCATCCGACCATATCCAGCTGAAAATATGAACATCTCCTGTTGGTAGTGAAGCTTTCCATAAAGTTTCATTGAATTCCCGTAATAAGTTGCTGAAAAATAGCTCGGACAAGAATTGTACTATATGTACAATGGAAAATTTCAAAGGGCCGTAACTCTGTGAAAAATCATCCGACCATAACCGGCTGATAATATGCACATCTCCTGTTGGTAGTGAAGCTTCCCATAAAGTTTCATTGAATTCCCGTCATTAGTTGCTGAGAAATAGCCTGGACAAAAATTGTGCAAGGACGGACACACGGA
>VMBQ01003122.1:31130-82951 GCA_007657795.1 Dreissena rostriformis
AACGAACCATTAACATTTTCAAACTAAACCGAGCTTTTATCAGAAAAAATGTTCTTATCAAGTTTCATAAAGATTGGATAATAAATGTGACTTCTAGAGTGTTAACAAGGTTTAAATACATAGCCATAAAAGGAAAAATGTCACGCCCCCTTGTTGCCATGTTTTTTAACGGATCTCAACCATTTTTGAAGTCAGTCCAGATATCATTAGTACAAATATTCTGATCAAGTTTCATGAGCATTGGACAAAAAATGTGATTTCTAGAGTGTTAACAAGGTTTTACTATAGCCATATAAGGAAAACTGCCCCGCCCCCTGGCGGCAATGCTTTTCTACAGACCAGAACCATTTTCGAACTCATCTAAGATATCATTTGAACAAATGTTCTGACTTAGTTCAATGAAGATTGGACAATAAATGTGACTTCTAGAGTGTTAACAAGGTTTTACTATAGCCATATAACGAAAACTGCCCCGCCCCCTGGCAGCCATGTTTTTCAACAGACCAGAACCATTTTCAAACTCATCCGAGATATCGTTAGAACAAATGTTGTGACTAAGTTTCATGAAGACAATAAATGTGACTTCTAAAGTGTTAACAAGGTTTTACTATACAGTAAAGCCATATTAGGAAAACTGCCCGCCCCACTGGCGGCCATGTTTTTCCTTCAACTAGAAACATTCTCGAGCTCGTCCAAGATATTATTGGGACACATGTTCTGACCAAGTTTCATGAAGATTGGACTAAAAATGTGACTTCTAGAGTGTTAACAAGGTTTTACAATAGCCATATAAGGAAAAGTGCCCGCCCCCTGTTGGCCATGTTTTTTAACAGACCAGAACCATTTTTGAACTCATCCAAGATATCATAACAACAAATGTTCTGATTAAGTATCATAAAGATTGGATGATAAATGTAACTTCTAGAGTGTTAACAAGGTTTTACTATATCCATATAAGGAAAACTGCCCCGCCCCTGGCGGCCATATTTTTTAACCAACCAGAACCATTTTCGAACTCATCCAAGATATTATTGGGACACATGTTCTGACTAAGTTTCATGAATATTGGACAATATAGAATGAGAAAGGAAAGCCATTGGTTAGTTGCCAATGTCCTGTCAAGCATATACTTCTCGACATATGTCACATCAAGTTACCTTGTTTTATAAAGGTGCAAGGTCCAAAGCTAAAGTGTGTAACAAATATGCCTTTTTGTTATTGAAAATCTCCAGTTTTAAGTTTCATTCCACAACAAATATTTTTGTAGAACTACTATAAAGTATTCCCTTGAAACTTCTCATGTGATCAGGTTGGTCATGTCTCTTACCAAGTCCTTCAGCTCTGACCTGCAATCTAGCAGAATTGTGCCTCTTCTTGTACTCAAAAAGTGCAGGGTTAAGTTTGTTTGCAACACTATTCCTATTAGAAAAAGGGTTGGTCACATATCATTAGCCAAAATGTGTTGGTCGCAAATATAAACAGCCGGATTGTATTAAAATGTCTTATTTAAACGAGCACAATATATTTTAAATTATGTTTTGGTTATTTTATACTTGTCGGCTGTAGTGATGTTTTTAGATATTCCCATGTCCTTGTAAGGTTTTCAGTATTGAATCTTGCATACGGTTAAATATGTAGTCAATGTGAGAAATGTTTCAATTTTGGGATAAATTAATATCTTGATTATGTCAAAATGTACCTTTCAAATTGTTAGTTTATTAGCAACATTAAACATTTACAAGATAAACAAGTGATGAGAAACACTTTGCCCCCTTTTGAGCGATTTTGACTCATATATTTGACCTTTGACCTTGAATGATGACCTTGACCTTTCACCACTCAAAATGTGCAGGTCCATTAGATACACATGCACGCCAAATATAAAGTTGCTGTCTTTAATATTGCAAAAGTGATGACCAAGGTTTATTTTTTGGGACAGAATGTCAGACAGAACGGCCTAAAACAATATACCCCCTCTTCTTCGAAAAAGGGGGCTTAAAAATGGAACCGATATCTGGAAAGTTTGGTGAAGATTCGGTGAAAAGTGACTGAGAAAATAGAGCTGAATTTGCGAATTTCACGTTTTTATAAGCAAAGATCAATAACTCTGAAAGGCTTGTGTGAATTTGCTATTGGCAGGTTATCAAACTTGGCACCCATTTTATGTCAACAAACAGTTGCGGAAAGTTAGGTGAAGATTCCATGAACATGGAATGGACCGGTTAGGATGCGGTAACAGTGAATTGTGTATTTTTTTATAAATAAAGGGCGATACATCTGAATTGCATGATGCACAATGCCTGGTTATCGAATTTTGCCTCCACTTTGTGTAACCACCATTTTCAGATGTGTAGATTGAAAGGAAACTGTACGAGTTAAAGAGCGGAAATGGAATGGTCTCAATTTTATGTCAACAAACATTTCCAAAACGGTTGGTGAAGATTCAATTAAAACTGTACGACTTGGAGAGCAGAGACGTAGTTGTTGTTTTTTTAAATAAATGAAAGGCAATGAATCCTGGTTTGTTATTGATCTACATGGCCGTAATTTTATGTCAACAAACATTTCCAAAAAGTTTGGTGAAGTTTTGATGAAAACTGTATGACGCTGAGACCGGAAAGTCACCTACCCAACCATCGCCCATCCATCTGCCGAGATTGCTATCAAAAGACGCGCGTAAAAAAAGCATTTAACTGGCATTGACTGCATAAATCAATAGACCAGTTGACGAGTGACGTCACGCGCACCTGTAAAGTTTAGACTCCGCCCACTGGTTGGCAAAAAGAGGTGGAATTCATATAAGCGCATATAGAAAAGGTTTCCAGAATCGTCGTTTTTATTGATAATCCGGCATAATATCAAATATAATTTGAATGATTATGTCTGAATAAAACATGAGCAAGCAAGGACATGCATTGTTGGAACGATTATATTGTTTTTATTATTTGTTTTTACTAACTACGAACTCGGGAATGGAACACAATCTACGAGCTCGGAATGTGGTTACCACAAAAATCTCTCTACTTGGCACATCTTCGCGACCTTTTTTAGAACAAAAATACTCAGAAATGGAAATTCTTTCAGAATAAATTTAATTGAATGAACGAACACAAATAAGGATGAAAACAAACAATTACAAGATCGATTTTTATTTACGCAATATATAGTAACTAATATGAACCTTAATATGTCTGTAAAAACTTACCTTGTTACACATAAAATACATTCTCTTGATAAATGTTATTGTTTTAATTTAATTGTTCACACCAATTTTGACACCTTTTCAGCATATTTAGCCCGGTGTTTAATATTTGTTCATCACAAACGGTCACACCGATTATCTCGTTATGATCGGATCCTGTCCAGACAATTATAAAAACAAGAGGCCCATGAGGGCCTGAATCGCTCTACTGGCTGGAATGTCAATGGAATGGAAAGTCATCATGCAAGGGAATACTGAAAACACAAATCCTTTCATCCTTGCCAAATGAATTATCAGATGGCTTATATTTTATTTAATTTTAAATTTATAATTGCAACCAATTAAACAACCTACTTAAATGCCTCGGACCAATACAAATTCAAGGGGCGATAATTCTGGACTTTTTACTCTGATGTAACCCATTTTCAATAGGGTTTGAGTCCTTATTAATATAAAGACACTGAACAAGTTTGAAAAGAATCGGATGAAAACTGTGGAGTTTATCGCGCAAAGAAGAAAAAGTCTAACGCACGCACGGACGGACGGACGGTCTNTTTTTATATCCCTAATCCAAATAGTATAACACTAAAAGGATGCCATCTCTCTATGACAACTTCTGTCCATCTTCGCCAATTATTCATTCTCATCATGATTATCGACAAGCTGTCATTGGAGATAAAAGCATCTCATTATTGTTTTATTTCTTAATTATCATTAGGGTTAACAAAATTAAGGAAAACTCTCAGATACTTGTGAATCAAAGGTCATAAAAACATGATTTAATACTCTGTAATTTCACCTCTTTGAGCAAAACCAAAATTGTATCCCAATGTCATCTTTATGAGTCTTTGTTTAACAGTCATATTAAACATAAATTGGTCCTAGCCCCACCCTCTGTTTTCCCAAGGTCCCCATTATTCTAATTATACCCCATTATCCCTTAATGGTCACTTGATTTTCTGGACGGGTCACTCAATCAGATGAGGTTCAATGGTGTATTCTCTTGTGTCAACTGGACCAAACATGTTAATCAGGCAATCTTTGTCATTGGAATAAAACATTTAAAAGGCATTTCTGATATCAAAAGAATATAACACCAGATGATTACATTTTGCTTTTTACTTTTAGTGGCTTTCATTGAAATGCAAACCGGTTCTGGTTGTTCTGCTACAAAAACAATCATGTGCACCCAAACCAAACAGACTGGGATCTAATGCTCTTTGTAAAAATAGCATTTCTTCTTGATTACCACGGGGCTAATTGAAACCAGTCTTCATAAATATAGTGTGCAATAATTCAATTAGACATTGCTAATTAAAATAAGCACAAACTGCATTGAAAATTGAAATTCTATCACACAAGACATCATTAATTGCCGTAAGAAAAAATAAAACATTATAATGAAAGACATAAGACAGTTATGGTAGCTTAATTAAACAGAATATTCACAGGCATAAATCTGAGTGCTGTTAATATAGCAACAATAACAAGAGGCCTGAAAGGCCCTAGGCCGCTCAAGCATACAGCACAGCTTTTTTTAAATGTTTCTTTAATGGTTTTAAAAATCAGCCAAGGTATCATCTAAGAACAAGCAAATTCGTTGAATTGATATCCCCCCCCCCCAATTTCAAATTTTGTGACAGACAGAATGAGGATAAGTTGTCACTTGCACTGAGCGGATGACTGACAACACTGTATCCCAAAAGCTCACTATGTGCTCAGGTGAGCTAATAAAGCTACATACAGACATTCCAGTTGCCGATATTAATAAATGCACGGTTATTATGGCCAGTTTTATTCAAAATAACTGAATCTGATATGGGGAGTCTAGCATATGGGTACCAATAAATATGTGATCTGAGGGCCCCCTACCAGCATTTGGGGAATTAAAAGGGGCTCAGCTTTCAGACTTTGACCCTGCATGATAACCTAACTCTCTGTCAATCAGACTTGCTCTGGAAAACATGGAATGATAGTCATAACACATTCCAGGGTAATACCAGTCTCTGATACATCATTTCAAACTATTAAATGCCATCATGCATGTTATGCTAGAATTTGTATCCTACATGGGTTAAACCATTAACAGACTCACATGCTTATGTAGAATGCAAATTAAAATTGCATTTTCACTACAAATATAACAATTAAATCAATTTAAGAATTTGTATGATATTGTGAAACTTAAGGACAGATGTCATTGTATACTGAGAAATACATTCTCACCACACACAGGAATGTCCTTCATCAATACCACCAGTCTAGTGTGCCATGTGGACTAAAACGGATCAATGTTGTATCAAATAAAATGTCATACTGACAGGAACAAGGAGGTTTAAAACCTTTCTGGAAATGTGTGTGATTTATGTTCTTAATATGTCTACAACCAGCTAACAATTATCAACCTTAAGAAAATTATTATAGGAAGTATTTCTGTGAAATCAGATGTAAGCACCTTATTTCTTAAAGTATGATCTTTTATT
Organism: Dreissena rostriformis; assembly: GCA_007657795.1. Taxonomy (NCBI): domain Eukaryota; kingdom Metazoa; phylum Mollusca; class Bivalvia; order Myida; family Dreissenidae; genus Dreissena; species Dreissena rostriformis. The sequence continues at coordinate 36,816 of VMBQ01003122.1, forward strand.
AAAAAATATCATTAATTTCCATGTGATAGCAATAACAAGCGTGTCATATTGACATGATGAAAAATGTAATATGATTCTTGAATGATGTCATGTTTTCTTCGCCTCTTTAAGCTGTGTTGCGCAAGGAGAGTAGAACACATCTTCACATGACACATGTTGGCAGAGAGGTAGTTCAATCTAAACAACAAATATATATTTTCAATACATAATACATTGTTAAAAACATCATACCTTTACATAGTGGTTCACATGACATATCATAGAACAATGCCTCGGTTAAGAAGCAATTTCTTGAAAAGAATACTATTAGTTGCTTATTGTTATATGCTATGTTTTACCCATTGTAGTGGGAACTATCAGTTGCTCATTTTTATAAGCATTGTTTTACCCATTGTGCTGGGAACTATCAGTTGCTTTTTGTTATATGCTATATTTTACTTATTGTGCTGGGAACTATCAGCTGCTTATTGTTATATGCTATGTTTTACCCATTGTGCTGGGAACTATCAGTTGGTTATTGTTATATGCAATGTTTTACCCATTGCACTGGGAACATTCAGTTTCTCATTGTTATATGCAATGTTCTACCAATTGTGCTGGGAACTATCAGTTGTTTATTGTTATATGTTATGTTTTACCCATTGTGCTGGGAATTATCAGTTACTTATTGTTATATGCAATGTTTTACCCATTGTGCTGGAAACTATAAGTTGCTTATTGTTATTTGCAATGTTTTACCCATTGTGCTGGGAACTATCAGTAGCTTATTGTTATATGCTAGGTTTTACCCATTGTGCTGGGAACTATCAGTTGCTAATTGTTATATGCAATGTTTTACCCATTGTGCTGGGAACTATCAGTTGGGTATTGTTATATGCTATGTTTTACCCATGGTGCTGGGAACTATCAGTTGCTTATTGCTATATGCTATGTTCTTCCCATTGTGCTGGAAACTATCAGCTGTTTATTGTTATATGCAATGTTTTACCCATTATGCTGGGAACATTAAGTTGCTTATTGTTATATGCAATGTTTTACCCATTGCACTGGGAACATTCAGTTTCTTATTGTTATATGCAATGTTCTACCAATTGTGCTTGGAACTATCAGTTGTTTATTGTTTTAATTATGTTATGTTTTACCCATTGTGATGGGAATTATCAGTTACTTATTGTTTTTGCAATGTTTTACCCATTGTGCTGGGAACTATCAGTTGCTTATTGTTACATTCAATGTTTTACCTTTTGCGCTGGGAACTATCAGTTGCTTATTGTTATAAGGAATGTTTTACACAATGTGCTCGGAACTATCAGTTCATTTTTGTTAAATGCTATGTTTTACCCATTGCGCTTTGTCAAACATCCAATATGCCACACACTTTAGATAATTGCTCAGATTAACAGCACCATGTTCTGTGTTCTCTTACACAACACTACATACTAACACATTGCGTTGTTGAATATTATAATCATACCGATTATGCACCGTTAACTTAATTAAAGTACATGAAAGTGCAGAATGATAGTTAAATAGATTGCAAATTAGCAGAAAGTTAGTTTTATATAATGCACTATAAGCTCTAAATAATGCAATGCTATGGCTGCCATAATAGTTAACGGTATGATGCATGTACCTTGTTCTCAATTATCATGTTTATTTTGGTTTTCACTTATTAATATATATAAATAACCTATGGTGCTTTTGAAACTGGTTCCAGACAATTGCTACATCAAATGACACACACAGCTAGAGAATCAAAGTGCACATAGAAGTTGACAATATCTGTGACACCAGTCCCCAAAATGAATTCTGAGACTTGCCTGGAATTGGTCTGCCACTTAATCAGCATCTATTGCCTTGTTATATCAATCCGGCCAGATAGTGAATTACCGCATATATGATGTAAATCCAGTCAAGACAATATCCCGATGGGGATGTCATTACACAATGGGAACAATATCCTATGTATAGTAATAAAAATTAACATTAACCCTCAAAAGCTCAGTTTAAAAGCAATTCAGTGACAAAACTATTATATTGAAGAGTTATCTTTGAAATTATATATTATGTAATTATATTGGAATTATGTTATTGTATTGTTTAAGATAACAATCTGCAGTGGACTTTTTATGACATTATATCCTTTTCCTTACCAGTCTAATTGCAATTATAAATTATGTGTTACTTTGCTCTAGATGGTTCCTTAAAAGCAGTCTTGCTATTCTGAGCCTTTCAATACAGCAACTTTAAAAACTTTGAAAAGGAAATGAAACTAATTAAAGTGCACATAAATTGTCTTCCTTTAAGTAATACATGCATATTCATCACAACATTACACATTCTGAGCCAAAAAATCTAAATAAAATGCTAAAAGAATATATTTGTGAAAAATCAACGAACAGGCCACTCCATTCTAATGAATGTATTGAAAATGTATTACACCAACATGTATATGGTATCGTTACAAGGCAACATGTTCCTTGGTTCAAATGTTTACTGTTATAAATAGTTCTAGAAATATTGTCCCTCTGAATATAAATAAACAACTAACAATTTTTAAAATGACAAAAATAGTAAGTATTCTGCTAAGAGCATTAGATATAACAAATATGCTACATTTAAGGAAAACAATGAGCCATAAAATTGACTGAGCATAGCTGAGAGAAAACTCCTTGTTAATCATTTTGCTGCTGATAAGATTGTTGTCAAGTTATCACCTCCACAAATTGGCCCAACATCCAATTACCTGGATCCTGATTGGCTAATCGCCACGCTTACATCCTGGCACGTTCCCTGTCAGCCCAAATTAGTTTAAATGTATGTCAGTGCTTAACTTAACACCATTCCCCACCCATTATCCTGAAATAACCACAACTGGGGAATCAGACTTTGATTTGATGGTTTTTAATTAATATGAAGGTAATGGTCATGTCAGGAAAACTTGCTTGTCTAAATAGACAGGACTTGCTGGCAATGACAAGTTGATCCTTTAAGCACCAAACTGGCTGTCTTGGAATGACTTGAGATGCATCCCTTTTTCTTGCAAGCTTGGCCAAATGTAAAGACCTGTCTTTAATTATATATAAATTAGCAGCCATTTTGTGTTGCTGTTGAGGAAACTGCATGCTGGAATATTAACTGATAAATGATCACAGCATTTGCACAATCAGCGCACTTCAACATTTATAAACAAAATCATGTGTTATCCATAAGAATATTTGTATGTTCAGTAAATATTAAAAAAAAAAAATCCACATTCGACAAATCATCAAAAGAATCAAAACTTCTTAATGCAAATTTTTATGTGTCTTCTTATGTGTCTTCTAATATGCTTAACAAGTTTAAAATGCTGATAAAGTATATGCATTTGACAGCATCAAAGTGCTTTACAAATCCGGAGAGGATACCTTTTGTAGGTCACACATTTTCAGTCCTTGAAATCTCTGCTCAGACAGTTGGCTTCAGACAGAAGTCTAAACAAATTTGTTCCCGCTACCAGCATCTGCCAATTGTTGTCCAATCAAGCTATTCAAGCCTCCAAGTAGACCAAAAATATGCAAAACCACGAACTTCTGTGACACAACATAGATGGAATCCCGAGAAGGAAATTAGGAAAGCACTCCAACATTCATACAATTTTTTCTCCATTTTCTGCTGAGATGGTGCAATTGATTCGCCACAAAATGATGGGTTTTCTTTGGGAATAAATATGCCATTATTGTGAGAATAAAATGCTGTTTTCAACAGATACCAGCCTAAGAGTGGTTCCATTAAAAACAAAGAAATTTAATGGAGCAAAAAGAGGAAAATAGGCCACAAGAAAAAATGGTCACACCATTTCTAAATGGCATTTTTGTTGGATCAACAGTATGATTTATGCTTTCAATATTAATATATTGGTGGAAATATTATTAGATTTGGTCCATTTCTCAGTAATATTCAGATATAAGCATAACACATTAACTTCTTTTTTGCTAGTGTTTGGTTCGTAAAATCTTTATCAATTATAATTCCAACACAAAATCTTTTACATTTTTGCTGATTTGTGTATATTTTAGTAGTCAGTATGTCTATATTTTAGCAAAGTTTCGTCTTTTATATGTACACAGTTTATTTATTTATATTTAGTTTTTAAATACTTCAATTTACTCCGAAACCTCTTTCAAAAGTCAGCAAGTTTCCAGAAGATTATCTTTTCAAAGCTACTTAAACTTAAAAGTACATCAAACCATCTTTTGCCACAGAAAATATGGTCCATAAATATCTCACCCTTATGATAAAGGTGACAAGATTTTACCACAACTTGGCAGTTTCAATCAAAGTCTGTTGCATGATTTGCAAGGCTTCCAAAACGAATTCAGCCAACTTATGAGATCTAGCTTTCAACATGGGAAACTGCCATTTATCATTACCAAGAGTTTATTTCTAATTATTTGATATGCATGTCATTCAACGAGAATCAGACATTAGCCGAAATATTTTATGTTTCATGTTAAAAATTATCATACATTCTTAACCTACTTAGCTCCAAAATTGCACCAAAAGTTAAAAATGGCTAAATATGCTGAATATCATTGCAAAGACAAAAGAGTAAATGCTACAATCAATGGAGAGACAAAGATTATGTTCTACTAAACGACATTTAATTTCATCAAGAATTTATCATGAGCGCATTAATACAGTCGAAACTGAGAACAGCTGTCAGTCAATGGAAATGACCAAAGTGACCGTTGTAGACAGGTGACCGTTGTTCTGAGATGACCACTTTTTTAGATCGTTGGTCAGTTGGTAGTATTGCTTGGTCGTTATCCCAACCAGTCGTTTGCACACAGTGTAATGCAAACAAAAGCTCATTGCCGAAAACTAAGCATAAAAAACATACATAATTTCTATTGAATAATACAAATTTATGTCTTATACTGGTATATTTATTTAAATTCAAACCTATTGTTACACTTATGAGTTTATCAACGATAATATTATTGTTTACTCGTGCATCGCGTTCATTCAGTAAATCTGACAATCGTAGTACGTTTATTGGAAGATTTCTTAAATTACGGTCTTCACATGTAATTGACGTCACATCCTAAAAAGTATAAATTGTGGATTCGCTGTTATAAACCGAAAGAACGTTATAACAGCATCGTTCACTTTCAAAGAAACAGACACAAAAAGCTTATGCAAATTTAATTGTACACAAACATCACACACTCAGCATATCAATGCAAATCGATCCAAAGCATCTCGGTTTTCGGGACTTGCCGAAAAGAAGTGGTTTTGGCTTCTTTCATGGAAATAAAAATTATATTTTTTATTACAGGAGTTCTACATGAGAAAATCAACTTGCATACTTGCCGAAAGTTTGTTAAAACAGTTGCAATTCAATGTATGTTTTGCCCAAATAGACTATAACTTAACCTTGTATCGCCTGCTAATAACAACACTCGCTAGCTTGGTGTTGTAGTTAACACCTTATCAGCAACAATGATCCACTGATTTTGTCACGCGCTCAAGCTATCTAATATGACTGCAGCCCCTAATTGCTATCAATACAAACGGTTATGGTCACTTTATTATCCCATGAAAACAAACCTTCGTAACACTCTTTTGTTTGTTTTCTAACAGCGGGCCGTATGTATCATAGCCATACATGCCATACGTCCCGGATNATCGTTTTTTTTTTTATAATTCACCGTTTTTCCGCGAATTTCTTTCTTCAAAATACAAAGTGCTATACCATGTATCACCTAAACAATGTTCCGTGTCTGAAAGCCAAAAATACAGAACATAAATCAAAAAAAGCTGAAGAATTCGCCTCTCGTGTGTGGCTTTTGTTGTTCTCGGTCATTGAAGTGTCATCCGTCATGAAAGTATCCGCATACCCTGCGTGATCGAGTATGATTTATGCTTTCAATATTAATATATTGGTGGAAATATTATTAGATTTGGCCCATTTCTCAGTAATATTCAGATATAAGCATAACACATTAACTTTTTTTTGCTAGTGTATGTTTCTTAAAATCTTTATCAATTATAATTTCCAACACAAAATCTTTTACATTATTGCTGATTTGTGTATATTAGAGTAGTCAGTATGTCTATATTTTAGCAAAGTTTCGTCTTTTATATGTACACAGTTTATTTATTTATATTTAGTTTTTAAATACTTCAAATTACTCCGAAACCACTTTCAAAAGTCAGCAAGTTTCCAGAAGATTATCTTTGCAAAGCTACTTAAATGTACATCAAACCATCTTTTGCCACAGAAAATATGGTCCATAAATGTCTCACCCTAATGATATAGGTGACAAGATTTTACCACAACTTGGCAGTTTCAATCAATCAAAGTCTGTTGCATTATTTGCAAGGCTTCCAAAACAAATTCAGCCAACTTATGAGATCAAGCTTTCAACATGGGAAACTGCCACTTATCATTACCAAGAGTTTGTTTCTAATAATTTGATATGCATGTCATTCAACAAGAATCAGACATGAGCCGAAATATTTTATGTTTCATGTTTCATGTTGAAAATTATCATACATTCTTAACCTACTTAGCTCCAAAATTGCACCAAAAGTTATAAATGGCTAAAATATGCTGAATATCATTGCAAAGACAAAAGAGTAAATGCTACAATTAATGGAGAGACAAAGATTATGTTCTACTAAACGACATTTAATTTCATCAAGACTTTATCATGAGCGAATTAATACAGTCGAAACTGAGAACAGCTGTCAGTCAATGGAAATGACCAAAGTGACTGTTGCAGACAGGTGACCGTTGTTCTGAGATGACCACTTTTTTTGATTGTTGGTCAGTTGGTAGTATTGCTTGGTCGTTATCCCAACCAGTCGTTTGCACACAGTGTAATGCAAACAAAAGCTCATTGCCGAAAACTAAGCATAAAAAACATACATAATTTCTATTGAATAATACAAATTTATATCTTATACTGGTACATTTATTTTAATTCAAACCTATTGTTACACTTATGAGTTTATCAACGATAATATTATTGTTTACTCGTGCATCGCGTTCATTCAGTAAATCGGACATTCGTAGTACGTTTATTGGAAGATTTCTTAAATAACGGTCTTCACATGTATTGACGTCACATCCTAAAAAGTATAAATTACTGATTCGCTGTTATAAACCAAAAGAACATTATAACAGCATCGTTCACTTTCAAAGAAACAGACACAAAAAGCTTATGCAAATTTAATTGTACAGAAACATCACACACTCAGCATATCAATGCAAATCATCTCGGTTTTCGGGACTTGCCAAAAAGAAGTGGTTTTAACTTCTTTCATCGAAATTAAAAATTAAATTTTTTTATTACAGGAGATTTACATGAAAAAATCAACTTGCATACTTGCCGAAAGTTTGTTAAAACAGTTGCAATTCAATGTCTGTTTTGCCCAAATAGACTATAACTTAACCTTTTATCGCCTGCTAATAACAACACTCGCTAGCTTGGTGTTGTAGTTAACACCTTATCAGCAACAATGATCCACTGATTTTGTCACGCGCTCATGCTATCTAATATGACTGCAATCAATACAAACGGTTATGGTCACTTTATTATCCCATGAAAACAAACCTTCGTAACACTCTTTTGTTTGTTTTCTAACAGCGGGCCGTATGTATCATAGGCTCATAGCAAAGGCAGCTGCAGTTGCCGCAATCTGATTCTTTACCCACAAAATAGATGCTATGATGTCAAAGGTAAAAGGCAACAACACAGATTGATTGGTGTGTTAAATTTTCGCAACTGGAAACGACTGACTTGTGACCGTTGTTTCCAGTTAAAAAAATGCATTTGGAAGTGAAATATACTGGCCTTTATTGTCAATTGACCGTTATTCTCAAATCTGTAATATAAAGTGATTTTTGTCAGGGGGGGGGTCCAGACTGACCGTTGTCTGTAGTTGACCGTTATTTTGAGTTGACCGCTAGGACAGTTTTGACTGTATTCCCAAAACACATAAGTGATAGGAGAAGAACATCATTTTGCAATAAACTATTCCTAGTACATGTATATAAGAAAGCTGCCCCAAAATAGAAATAACAAATGGTTTTCTCATTAACCCTGAAACTACCTTACACTTGGGACATTGTGTCAATACAATCAGGCATATCATACTCATGGGGCAAAGGGCTGCCAGTGAACCCTAACAGGTCCCTTAAATACTTGTGCAGATTGATTACTGCTCAATATAGCAATGCAGCAACCACATCAACATAACCATTGGGCCCACTAGGGGTGAGGCAGCTAGGGTGTGGGCTATAATATGCACATTGTTGATAGCCCACATCCCCCTCCCCCCCCCATGGGACTGTTGGGTGTGCTGCAGCAGGCAGTTCCAAGTTGATGACTATTGCAGACATGGAGCAACAACAGTACTCAATCACGGATCACAGTTTTTCAACAACCTATTTGACAGCTAGTGTCAAGTTACATTTCACCATAAAACTAAACATAATTGGCGGAGTATTTTTTAGATGCAATTCCACTGCTTCAATTTCATTTCTGTTCAAGAACTTCTGATAAATTAAACATTCAATGGCATATTGTTTTCTATTGTTCAACTCAATTTCTACTCTGGATTTGGGAATTTTTTTTAATCATTTCCAGAACACTCAGCCATTCCAAAAGTATGGTTATTATGTTACATTTGACACATATCTTCTGCAATATCATGTAAAGTCCTTAAATATTGTTACAAGAATGAATGCTTTGCCACTTCAATGAACAAATAACATGTATGTCCAATTCATTCACCCCTTAGTATCCAGTATGCCCTACCCTCACAGACTTATTGGCACCATGTGAGACACGTCTCATTTCCCAGGGGCAGTTTAATTAACCCAATGTCTACCTACCCACTGTCAGCACAGATAATGTATTGATCTGCTTGGGGTACTCAATCACATTCCTAGACCTCAGTACACAGGTAAATGTATTAACTAATTACAAAGGGTCCATCAGTTTAAACAAATGAAACAAAAAGTAAGTTGAAGAGGACTGTATTGTGTTAGCCTGTATCAAAGATCATAAAACATTGCTTCTCTGAGTCAATGCTGTTGTCGACAAAGCATGAAGAGAATGATAACATGTATCTCACTAACAAGAATGTAAACATTCTTCAGTTAAGATGGAAGGGGTGAGTCCCTCCTGTGATAGTTGAATGGAAAAAAAAAACAGCATATTTATCTTTATATAAATAGGAAACTGATCCCCAACCCACATTTACACATAAAAAAGGGAAATCCAGAGCAAGTGAAACTTTCTAAAACAGTGTGTGTTTCTGACAAGTTTTGCCAAATATTTACAGCAGAGGGACAAGCACAATTGTACAAGAAGAACATTGCAACTGTGTTTGTTATGTTATATATTGTTTTTATACAGAATGTTTTATATTATGTTTTATATAAAAGAAATATATATAAATTAGTAAACAAAGTACGAAAGTACGGAATGCAAAACAACAAACTGTTGAAACACTAAAAAGATGTTGCGGACCACAATTTACTAAAAAGATGTTGCAGACCAAAATTTACTTTGCATGTTTATGATTGAACTTAAACACAACAATGACCATGGCCATACGTATTAGGCATTCTACATAGTATGCAGATTGAACTTAAGTGGTGAACTAAATTGGCGTTTGAAATCACATCCAACTTATTAATATTTAACTTGCGTTAAAAAACCATTAATCATAATTTCCAAATTATCTTAATGTCATCCATATTTTCAAAGGTACAATTTTAATATCATCCACACATTCAATGGTATAAAAACTAAAACAGTGAGAAATCAAATTTGTAAAATATAGGAACCACTTCTTCTACTGTTAATAACTAATGGAATTGCACTTAAAAGATGCATTAGACTTTACTACTCATCAGTTATATTGTGGTCATCACAGGAACATTCCCAACTGCTTATCGGGAGTAAAAATCCTAACGCCTTTTTAAGAATAATATTCATTTTGGCAATAAACAAAATGTAACACACTTGACACTTCTGATGAATGTTTGATAAGATTGATCGTTTTTAACTCGTACTCTCTTAATCATGCTTTATCCAGAATATTTTTTTTAAAGTAATCTCCAAATCAATTTCAAAAAGTATCCATCAGCAAAAATGCAATAAGCCATTCAGTAAATAAAAGCCTTGATTGGGATAAAGAAAGTTCTATAATGTATATCAAGATATTTTATGTTAAGAACGTACGCGGCAGTTTAGTTTCACGCAAATCTGTAACACCGGTTGCGCAATAAGTGTATGCGTTTTCGGATACTGTAACACCGGTTGCGCAATAAGTGTATGTTTTTTCGGATTTTCGAATCAAAACGACATGGATATCAAATATTGGAAAACAAAGTTATCTCTAAATCAATTTCAAAAAGTATCCATCAGCAAAAATGCAATAAGCCATTCAGTATATAAAAGCTTTGAATTGATAAAAAAACTTCTTTAATTAAATCAAGATATTTTATGTTAATGTATTACATTTTTATATAATATGATTTTTTGTATCTGAAATATAATATCACAATTAATGATTTCAATTTACCTGTAAAAATGATTGTGATTTTCCAGTAGAAGTGATTGTGATTTACCTGCAAAAACAGATTGTGATTTACCTGCAAAAACAGATTGTGATTTACCTGTAAAAATGATTGTGATTTTCCTGTTAAAGTGATTAGGATTTACCTGTAAAAATGATGCAGGGTCTGACTCTTTCAGCACCTCAATGCAGAAGTACAGCAGACTGGTGGTTTTCTGCAGGTGACTGGTGCACGCATGGGCCGGGTCCTTAAGGATTTTCACCTTCATGTCGCGCTCAGTGCTCACAAAGTCCAGTAACTCCTGCTTGCGTTGTTGGATGGCGTCGATGAGGGAGTCACACTGCGCTACGACTAGGGATTCAAAATCCACACAGTTGGACTGAAAACCCAGCAAAATAGATTGTTTAAATGATCAATTATCAATAGATGTTTGTTAAACATGTACGCACCCCCAAAGTGTCAATGTTTTTATTGTATCTTGATTAACTTAACATAGAGATCAACATGTTTCAATTACAGTATACCAGTCAATTATTCTGGCGCCATTTGTTTACAGGCAAAACATTTAACCAATGGCAATTAAACAATTAACACACTCACCCAGTGGTATTTTTGAATGCACTGGCTTCACTACAAAGTGTTCAGTCCAGACATTATAATCATCAAGTGGCAAGCAATACAATGAGTTCATTTGTCTGTACAGGTGCACAGTTTACAGCTTGTTTACTGTTTTTCAACCAGGCGTCTTATGCATATTGGGGTAAATGGGGACACGTTTAATGATAACTCTGATTTGTAATTCTGGACGCAATCTATCATAACTAAGGATAATATCAATTTGTGGGTTGGCAATTTCAGTGATTGGAAATTAAATCTGCACTTACCAATTTCCTCCTCAATAAAGTTCTATGTGGTTAATGCCCTCTAAAATACTTTCTTTTTTCCAGCCTTTGCATTATTTGGGCAAAAAAAATACATTACAACCATCTAAACTTTTTTAAGATTTAAATTGTCGTTACTTAAAAGACGTTTCATAGAGATTTAAATTGATTACAAATTCTGTGAAATTAATCAATTCAGCAATGTTCTTATTCAACAGGCGTTACAATTCAAATTTATCTCAGAAAAAGTTTTATTACTTGGAATGAGCTGTTACAGTAACGCATGAGTGTTTTCCCAATGCTCCAAGGGTGTATATTATTTTTATGTCATTTAATGGGAATTTCTTATTCCAGATTCAAGAGGAAGCATCCAGTCACATTTAAGGAATTTTGACATGGAGAGTTTTTTTTATTAGAGGGTGCAGAACCAATAAAATATTTTCCAACAAAATGCTGTTGATTCTTACATGTTTGGAATTATGGAATACAGGAATTATGAATAATTATCAAAACAGAAAAAAATTACAGATACAACTTTGAAAGAAATAATCAAAATATGTATTTTAAGGTGCAATAAATTCTTTGGGAAAAAAAGATAATTGTTCACAAAGTACACACTTAAGCTACATGTATATATACTTCAGTTTATCATATTATGATGGTAAACAATGAAATGTGCAAGACTTACTTGCAAAAAAGCAGTATGATAAAAAACAAAATTAACTGTAATTTTAAATCTGTTTTTAAAGGCATGCCATGTCTATATTAATTATTTTTTCTCCAAATTTACAGGCACAAACATTCATTCAGACAAGAAGCAACCTGACAGCGTCCATATTGCTATTTTAGATACAAATACAGCTATTTTATAGTCAAAAGATAAAATAAATGGCCAGCTCATCTGATAAGAACTGCACTAGTGTGTCCATCCAGCACATTTAGATCACATCAACTGTCTGCACTGCCAATGCACATAACTGATAAGCCCCCTCATAGTCACACATAGCTCACCATTAAATTAGCACTGATACAGGAGACTATAATGTTCTGTTTTGGAGCCCATTAACTGCACTTGCATCAAACAGAGATGTGATTAATAATTGTCTTTAGTCAGCTGACATAGGAGGTTCCAATGCCCATCTTTCCTCACATACTAACTGTAGGTTTCCTAGCCCTAAAATATGCATGATCAAATGTTTCGCAATTTAAATGGGTGGTCTTGCCAGGATCTGTCATCTTTGAAACAAATGCCTTCAAATACAAGGGCTTTATTTTAAATCACCAACATTTAATGCATTTTGCACTTTAAATGAGGTAAATTTTAAGTCTGAACAGATATGAAAATGACAGATTGAAGTAAATAATTTAATGCAGGATGATCAGATATGGCAAATCAAGATAACTCATTTAAAAGGTTAAACAAAATAAACTTGCTTGAACAGATGATATGATTTAAGTACATTATTTTTAATTGAAGTTCCATTGTTTGATATATTGGTTGCTTATAAACACTTTGATGCTTGTTGCAAATGATTTACTTTAACTTCCAATACTGAGATTTGCATTGTTGCTTATGGCATAAGTCATAATAATAAAGCGTTATTCATGAAAAACTTTAATGTCCGATTATAATAAAGAATGACATGAAGTCAAGGTTCCAGGTAATTCAAAGAGGGCAGGATGACATACCGGTATTCGTTCTGTCATGGCCTTCAACTTCTGTATGAACTCTGTTTCTGTCTTGGCCTTTTCAGAGAGGGCTTGTAGTGTCTGAGATAGTTCCGTCTGCAAAACAAAAAGAAAAAGATGTAATAAATAAACACGAAACTAATTGTATCAGGTGAATTGTAATTGTACAAAAAGATTTCATTTTTAATTGTTCTGATATAACCATAATATATATTATTGATATTGTTTTGATCACACATATAGTTGAAGTGAACTCCATCTTCTACCAACATGAGAGTTTAATTTTCAGATACACTGTTATTCACACATTGTTATCACATAATCAATCTGAATGGGAAAAATTGTAACATCACATGCTGAGATCAAACTCATGCAAATCTAAAACTCCATGAAAACCTATCATCTCTACTAAGTACTATTGATGCAGTATATTAAATGTCNCTATTGTAGCCTGATTGGCTGCATGTACCTTGCATTCTTACTGTTATCTGCTGAAGGTAGACAAAAAGTCTGCAACAATCTTCAATATGTCATTAATTACCAGGCATTTTATTCACCTTTCCTATCTTTATTGTGCTCACTTATCTAACTTTTGAAGAACATTTAATAGGCTAGCTGACATTTGTTGATTCCATACAGAAATTATTATGTCATTGTTCACTCCAGTGAGTACAGACTGCACTGCTGGCTTTCAATTCTCTTTAATCCCATTACCTGTATGTAACTGTTCAGCACAAAAAAGTGTTGCTGGATACATCAGACTGCCTACAAATTACCCAGTATATTTTAACTGACTTTCATCTCTCTACAGGGCAGTTATTCAAAAACACCAGCAAGAAGATCAACAAAGCTAAAAAAAATAACTTAGTGAGCACGGATATAATTAATATGAGAATGCCTGAAATATTCTTCCTCAGAATGCTTGGAAGGATCTGAGCATTAGTTTTATGCTTGTATTTTGATAGGTGCTTATCAAAACACTTTCGCTGCAATCAACACTATGCTTAGAACATTGACAAGCAAGACCCCTTGTTGTCATCAATTAGTGTAGTGTGACCTAGGGAGAATTTCTTTAAGGAAAAAAAAATGATGCCTAGCAGTCAATGAAATAATGGATGGGCCAAAAATAGAAAAAATAATATGTGTTATTATATAATATTTATGTCAAACCAATGTAAATGCTGCACATTCCAAATATGAATTTAAACTATAAGCTCTAAAGAGATCACAGAAGTTCCAAGCAAAGAATTTGTCGTATAATAATATTCAGAGAAACCCAATATATCAGAATTATGATCTATAATTGCATGCTGAATAGATTTTTTTGCTGCCATATATACTGCCATATACCTGCAGAATTCGGTTGATTGTCTGGTCATCAATGAGTCATTAACAAAACCTTGTGATGGTGATAAACCCCCTCATCAGACTGAACTATTGGTACATGTCCTGGACCTTTGCAAGCAGGCAAGAAAAGAAAAGGTACATTAATGACCAAGCAATTTAAGTTGATTGTTACTAGTTTTTTGGTTGAAAATTGATTTTTATATAAAGAAGTGAAACTAGCCTTGCTCCATCATATATGTAAAGGTCTTAAAAAGTTTAGACTTAGTATGTATACCGGTGGGCTTAAACTATTTGCATGTCAATTCTTCATTTTTCATAATCTACCGGTAAATAAAATTTTAAATATGTGTTCATTCAAATTGCGTTTTCCACAAAACTAGCTTGGACATTAACAAAAGTAGCTTGGACAACAAACCAATATGAGTGACATTTCAACAAAAGTAGCTTGAAGAGAGGGTTAAACTGGTACTGGTAAAAGAGGTACAAGTGTGTGTAATTATCAACATCTTATGAGAGTGATAGCTGAACCTGATTGCTGATGAACTGAGAGCCTCCAGTGGGGATCATACTACAGTGTTGTCTGTTAGCAATCAAGTAACTTGTTAGATAATCTGGGATATTTTATCACCTAGCTCATTATTAGGGTAATAAAACATTAATGATATTGAAGATAATTATTGTATTTTTTGTATCCTAGTAAATTGCTATCATATTGGTACTTGATGATTGGATAGGAAAATACTTGAATTTGCACAGATAAATATAATTGCCTTTCATATTTGAACCACGACATGCGAAAATAGGTATTATGCCATATGCGGCCAGGGTACCTCAAGACAAGCCAGCGCATCCCCGCATTCTGGTCAGGAGCTACCCTGTCCGCTAAACAGACTGCCAAACCATGCATGACTTTATAGAGGACAGGGTAGCTCCTGGCCAGACTGCGAAAACGCAATGTTATTACAGACACTTCCTTTGTATGGGAATAAATGGTGTACAGAATGTTTCTTGAATAAGAGGTATATGGAGGCTGGTCTGAAGCTACGCTGGCTGCATATGGCATAAGACCAACTTTCCCATGACACAGCTCATATGCCTTTGATATTTTGTCTTTTTATTGTCTATTGTCAGCATTAACTCTGTAGAGCTTGATTAACTTCCTCAAAATTCTACAAATAATGTATATTTAACAAGAAATATCTTTAAAAAAGATATACGGCGTTGATAGTTCAATGAATTAGATCAAGGATAGCGAATGTCTTTTTCTGTGCAGTTCTAAGCTGCATCACATGCAGTACGGGATGTTACGCGGAGCTTTCGCGGCTTATTTTACATTATTACATATTGCTGGTCATATACCTATAGATACAAAACAGAAAACCAAAAGAAGAATGGAAGTGAAATTAAAACATATGAGTCAACCGGCCACACNAATATAATATTATTATTCAAAGACACACAGCGAGGCTCATTTACCCTACTGTTTGATAACTCATCCGAACTCTTATCCATAGCTTAATTACAAGCAATAGGAGATGAACTATTCAATGACACAGTTAACTAATTACCTTTTTAGCATGTAAAGCATATCATTTGCATACAAAAAACGGAAGCTTTGCAAAACCTGATAATTTTTACCACAATTGAAGGCATGCCCTGTCAACAATAAAACAAAAAATGATTATTTGGTTCTCAGATATTACCAATGACTACCATTATTTGTTTCTCATTATTCACACAGCCTTCTTCTTGCATTTGGCATTGTTTGCATTTGTGATTTTGATTGCAATAACATCAATGGGAAACAGTTCTTTCACAATAAAGGACATACAGTACAGTCTACGCGTTTTCCCCAAAAAATGCCCTCCCTCCGCGTTTTTTTTTTCTGCTAGCGAGTGTTTACATGGAGTTGGAAAGCGAGGTGAACTCGCTAAAACGCTCGGAGTTCCGCCGCATTCGCTAATACCCGCAGCATGTATTACTTTAGCCTAGTCGGTAAATGCAGACAATTTCCGTTCTTATCAGGGACCGCCGCGCAATATTGCGTAAGCAGTGTGCTACTGGGCATGCCAAAAAAATAAAATAAAAAATAAAATCCAGTAATAATCCAACAAGACACCATTATTAAAGATGAATGTGTTTCGTATTTCGTAAACACGCGGACGCCACTATTAGTAACTGTACAAAAAGATGGGAAATCGGCCTTTCTCGGAAAACTCGAGATAGATTTATTTGTCGTGTCAAAGCTTAGACCCAGTAATTACGGCCATTCAGGACTCAACTTTCGTAAAACACGTGTTCAATTAACCGTTTAACTCCAACTCCGTTCCCTGCAAAAGATTCGAAAGGCGGAGCTAAGCAAGTGCAGTTACATATTTTGAGGGTTGCTATTGAGTTATAAACACCCGATTGGTTTAGCATGTTGATTGCTTAACAAAGGAAGCCAATTTTGTCGGCGAGAATGGTATGTTTTTCATGCCTTCAGACAGGAAGCGGTTTTTCTTTGATGACGTCAAACTGTCAATTCACACATATTGCGAATTTTTGCAAGACTTTTAATAGGGTCCTCGGTCATATGTTTACATGTTCAGTATAGAAAACACACCTGCTAACATGAAAACTTTTGGATTAAATTATCAAAATTAAAAAAAATGTTGCAAACTGTGATTATATTAATTGGTAAGTATCAGTTAAAAGACGACGTTTTGTTTGTCGTAAATCAAAGAGTTTTCAACAGCAACTACTTCTATATATGTACTTGTAATAAATGTAATTTTATTTGAAAATCAGGAAGTCAAACAAAGTTAAATTGATCGTTATCTCGTTAAACACGGAGTTTCCCCGCGTTGCCAACGCCGAGGGCCGCCGCGTCGGCTTATCAATTTTGCCGATCGTTCACCGCGGAGTCCCAAATCATGCAAACGCGGCGTATCGCGGGATTTTCTTAATCTCCCTCAGAGTTACTGCCCGCGGAGTAGCGAGGGAAATAGGGGAAAACGCGTGGACTGTACTGTATCTGAAGACTCATTTGCAAATATGTGGTGGGGAGAGTACAAAAAACATAAGGCTTTCACCAATAAAAAAGATGATCGGAACAAAGCACCTGGTATAATTATAATGAATATGATGTTAGAGGCTAGAATATGTAAAAAATAATGTATTGAACGTCTGTGATGTCTCTGAGTCCGCTTATTTTTAGCTGTTAGAGCATACATAGCAAAACCACAGGTAATACAAGTTGAACTAAAGTGACTGAAAGAAAGACCAGTGTTAACCACAGCAGGTAATATGGCACCACCTAGCTTAACTTTGTGGTCTGCCATTTTAATCATGATCCTTAATCAATGTGTGTGATGTGGTTTTGGGGATACCCACACTTCCAAAACATTCCCAATATGGAGACAGATATATCCAAGGGAAGTCTTACCTGTGATACCAAAATTGCAGATCACAATGTTATCCTCAAAATACTTCAGACATTAATAAATCTTTGTTAGATGTAATCTTGTGTAAAAAAAAATGCTGGCCATTAGATTTTGACTAACACCTATACAGGAGCTGTGATTTAATAGTGTTGAATATGAACAATTTATCATTTACAGACTACATGACTCATTCTTTTTGCGATTTCCCTATATTGGTTTTTACTCTTATGACAAATTTAATGTAATAAGGAAAAGGATACAAATATGTCATCAAGTCAAATATTTTATCAGCACAAAATAACCCTGAGCAAATGCAAACCTTATGAAATTTGTAAAAATATCAAGAGAGCATAAAATAAACCTTAATATGCACACATAGAAACCCTGTGCCAAAATGTGTTATTTAAAACTCACAAATCTGTGCAGGAAACATGCAGACAGGGCTGAAAATCTCATATTGTCATAAATATTTGATCATTGCGATGACATTCGCTATCCTTATTGATTCCAACAATAATTGTTTATTCAGTTTTAAGGAGTCAATTCCTCCTACATGACAAAGCGGACCAGACACTGTCGAATACAAAAAGTCTTCCTGTGCTTCGCGTGTCACTGATGCTTCAGTATGACAATGATTACAACCATTGCATGCAGAGGAATTACATCTCTTATTTAAATGAATGATTTGAGGTCAGAAAAGTAAAGCTAAGTTATTGATTATTTGCTACATAAGAACTGCAGAAAATAGCAAAAATATGCAATAGAATATGATAATGTGCCTCTTTTGCATAGGACTATAATCAAATGATTTCCCTTTTTAAATAACCTGAAAAAGTGATACAAATTTCAAGGCAATTATATTGCACAGCAGCAGCTGCTGCTGACTTTGTTTCATGTTGAACAATAGAATACGACCAAAAACGAAAACATGTTGGAAAATCCCTTTATTGTGTTTGTTGTTTTTTATCCATAAATCAGTTGTTTTGTGCATTTTAACAAAGACCCATAAACTGCAAATGTGCTCTCTGAGGTAAAGTTTCCAAACGCCTGAAACTCTTTATTGCATGAAAAATAATTGTCTAAGACAAAAATTGCAGATTCTGAGATTCCTTTCATTACCAGATCTTCACAAGATAAACCACAGAAAAATAATACCTCTAGCAACAAGATTTCTACATTTTTAACTGTTCATAATCTCCGCCCCTTGTCTGATCTTTTCTCCTCTGTCACTATGATGCCCTCTATTATGAAACAAGTAATGACACTAAGATAAGATAGAAAGCAATAGGAGCCCGTCAGAGCATTTCTACAGACTCAAGGCTCCAGTTTTGAAAACTTATCAGCAACAAAGATTTTCTAAAGAATCTGAAAGTCACCGAACTTATCCACTTTATGTATTTTCACAGATAAACTCATATAAAACGCTGCAGGGAATCTAATTCCTTAAAAAATTCTCTCCCTTGAGTAACATTCAATTTTTCTGATGTTCTGCTCTGATAAAGGCATGACAGGCATTTTTTCATTGGCTTGAAACATTGATTGATAGCAAATATGAGTGGTATGTGTTGTTTTTATTAACCTACAACTTGCTGGTACATGTAACATAAATAAATGTGATAAAGGTGAGAATTTTGTAAAATTACCCCTTTTTAACCCATTTATGCCTAGTGGACTCTCCCATCCTTCTAAATTGGATCAATTTATTTCCAAAATTAGGGATGTCTAGTATATTTATTTTTATATTTAGAATACTTCTTACATAATTCATTTTACTTCTTTTGACTGTGTTTATTACAACAATTAAATTTGATGGGAAGTTATTATTTGTTATAGCATTTTTATAATTAATGAATATAATTAAAAGCTCTGGCAACATAACATGGTTTAATACTTTCTTTTAAAGCCTACCTTGAAGCTGAAGCACCTACAAGATTTACCAATTCATTGCATTACCTTTTATAGAATATATTCAGTTACCATTTATATAAAATTTATCAAGAATTATTATTGTTACCCATTTCAATTACGTTTTTTGCTTGGTAAGGTTTCCATAAAATTAATTTCAGCAAAGTTTTATTTTTGGAAAATATTCAAGGATACTAGGCGTGTTATTTTTTTCTTCTAATTTTCTATTTTTCTTATCCAAGTATATTTAAACCAAAGCTAGCCATTAGTGTTTAGGTCATTTTTCACAATTTTAGCTTATTTATCTGATGTCTGCTTCACTTGTTGACAAGAATCTGTCCCTCAATATTGCTAATTGTTCCTGTGACCAACTTACATGTACATATACAGAAACTGGCAATTGCCTGGAACCTAATCCGCGACCAATACAGAAATCAATAAAGATAAGTAGAAATGGCTGCAAAAAAGTCAGCCGGTAAATAAGATTACTTTGAGGCATCTCACTTACTGGACAAAATATTACCCCTGCTAAATTTTCAAGGACTGTTCATGAACTCACAACCTTGGGATGTCAGGTTCAAGAAATGATTCCTGAACTCAAAATCGAGAAAAATCAGTGTTTAAGTGACTAATCTTGTATGATTACCCACTGATTCCTCTGTTATAGTAGGTAACATCTCTGTCAAGTTAGTACTGCTTTAAGTCAATAAAAGAACTAATTCAATTACAGGGAAAGATATTAACTGGATACAGGAATGTCTTCGATTGCCCTGGAATGCTTCTAGCTATCGTTACAGACACTTCTTGGGCAATAATGTGTCCAATTAAGTTTCAATGATGACAGGCATATTGAAAACCAATGTCCTGGTCTGACAGTGGATTGGCTAGCAAAGTGCAGACATGGTTTACAGTTATTTAACATGATTTTTTCCCAGAAAATTTCCGTTGAATTTATATCCCCCGCCAATTTCAAAATTGTGTGACAGACAGACGGAATGACTGACGGACGGGCGGACAACGACAATTAAATTTCCCTCCGCCTTTGATTGGGGGGTGGGGGGGGGGATAAAAAACATAATGTTCCTGTATAATGTGACTTGACTTATGAAATTAAAATGTAGCAAGGGTGAAAAGGGTGGTCTTCGGTAGAGCCTCCACATGTCCATACATTTTCCCTCAGTGTTTGGTGGTCCCTGAAGTCCTGGAAATGTGTTTAATGTGTTTAGACACTTGGTCAACATGAGTTGGAGTAATGATCTTATTTGGTTGAAAGGTCACTGGAATGTGATGCTAACCTTCAAGAAGTCATCCTCAGATATAACTTTGCATTGGATTTTCAGGAAAGAATTGATAACAAGAGCACCGCATAGCGGATGCCAACGCTCGACAGTGTGCGTGGATTTTTATTTTTTTTACCTTTGACCTTCATTGACCTTGACCTTTTCACCACTCAAAATGTGCAGGTCCATGAGAAACACTTGAAAAAAAAAAAAAAAAAAAAAAGGTTTTTTGACCTTTGACCTTGAAGGATGACCTTGACCTTTCACCACTCAAAATATGCAGCTCCATGAGATGCATGCCAAATATCAAGTTGCTATCTTCAATATTGCAAAAGTTAAGGCCTACGTCAAAGTTTTCGGACTCTGCGTTTGACGATACCTCAGGTTTCCTTCGAAAACAGGCAAGCTAAAAATTGTGGAAGAATATTGCATTATCCTTGAAAACAAATGCATTTAAGAGTTCTTCAGAAACAGCAATTGTTTGACTTCTCAAATTTCAAATTTGATCATAAATGTATTATACGTGCAAATGAATTCATCATTAAGGAACCTGAATAAACATGTAATCTTGAGAGTGACAACATTATATATATCTTAATCAAAAGAATGGAAGGTTGATTTAGTTTTTGCAAAATCTCTATTCTATGTTCTAAGAATTATGACATCTACATTATTGATCATAGTGTAAACAATTAAGACCTTTTGTTGAAGCATACTATTTATTTACAGCAGAGAAAACAGTTTCAATGCCAAGCTAAACCCTGTATAAATCGGTTCAAAGAAATTTTCTGACATAGTTATCAAAACAAAATCTGCTGGGAAAGCCAAATAATGGTTTATCACGGGAAGATTCCAAGAACAACAAATCCTGACCAGGAGAGGTATGGGTCTTGCACTGTCATACACATCAACAGTAAGTCTCATTAGCTAGACACTAATCCGCCTTGTGAAGGTGGATAACTGGATGATAATTAGGAAATAATGCAAAGTGATTAGCAATTAGTTGTTGGTGGTGATGTTGGCATTCATTGCAGACCCAGGCGCAATGTAGATCACGATCACCATGGTATTTTATTGTCCCCTACCGGTTCACCGGAGGGGACTTATGGTTTGCACTCCGTCCGTCAGTCTGTCTGTCTGTCACACTTTTCTGGATCCTGCCATAACTGTAAAAGTTCTTCATATTTTTTTATTTAACTTGAAACATGGACAGATGCCAATATGGACATTATGCACGTCACTTAATTTTGTTCCTACATCAAGAATTCTGGTTGCTATGGCAACAAATAAAAAAAATCAAACAAAAATCTGACAATGGTGGAGCCGGTAGGGGACATCATTGCTTGGCAATAGCTTATTGATTTTGATTGCCGTTTATGTTTTATCATGATCACATCAAATACCATGAACAGCCATGGTCTACTGATATGATGAACATGTTTGTCCATTCTAAAAAATTAGAATTGCTTACAATATGTATCGTTGCCCACCATGTTACACCACGCTAGTTGTATGAAATAAGCTGAATCTTAAGAATTGTATGCAGACTGATTGCCTTCATTTCCAAAATTCAATATTCTGGTGAGAGCGAATCCATAAAAACTACATACGAAGCCAAAGCCTCACAAAGACAGCAAAAACAAGGACAGTTCATACAGTATGTTTTATTTCCTGATTATTATATGCCTGAATTCATGTAAGAAAAGTGTTTTTTTCTGTCATTGAAGTATTTATGAGGATTTTCATATTACCATTGTTGCTCAAGAGACTTCTAGATTGGCAGATTTTCTATTGATGGCAATAATTGCTCTTTCTGTGAAATCAACCATTAACAAAACCACATCTTATATCAAAGCTTTTTATGCTCGTCCCTCCAGAAAAGTCAACAAATTACTTTTAATATTAATATTATTGAATTCAGAAGAAATAATCAAGTATTGTTTTAAGTAATATTGCTTTGCTGTTCTTTTCTTTTGTTATCTTCTTTCCTATGCTTTATAAAAATGTTTAAGCTATTATTGAATTCTGAAGATATTTATCAAGTATTGTTTTGAGTAATATTGATTTTTTTCTTTTTTCTTCAGATTTCTTTTCTGTTATTAAAGTAAATTTCAATAAATAAAGCTACAAGTGTTACAAAAAATGTTATTAGGCCTAAACCATTCACAGCCAGGGTTACAGGGTTGGCATTGTTATATTTAATTTACATCAATAGCGTAGGTTTTCAAAGTTGCTTTTGAGTTTAAAGAATGATGAAATTACGCTTATACAGTTCACTAAATAAACACTTTGTTAAATAAGTTGAGTCATAAATTATACACAGATTTATAACATCTGGTATGAGTAATTTCCACTTTCAAGTTGAAATTTAATATTTGCCACCACTTCAGCCGTGCTGTATTCCATCACTCCTAATTGTGAAAATCTGTGAGTAATTATTACATATCTCACCTGCCATTGGTACCTGAGAAAGTCATCCATCATAATATTTATGGAACAAAATGGGGAAAATCACATTTCAACAACAAAATAGCATATCAGATTCTCAATCATCGTTATCGATAGCAGACATTTGCATCAAATGATGTCAGTATATATTCACACATTTAGGGTTACTGAACCCTTAAATTACATCACAATTTGACATAACTTAGCCTCAAGGTCATTATAACAAGTGTCACAATGACCACCTGTTTACATAACCATGACACGAAGGGTATTCAAAACTTCACAGATCAGTGATTTATAGATGCATGACATTTTTGCAAACCAATTTCACTTATTACGGTAGTAGTAACAGCGATTTCAAAAGTCATTACTGACTCATGCATGTTACATTAAGGATGTTTGTTTTTTGTTTTCCATTTTTGCCATATTCATCAGTTACATATCAGTCGCTTAATGGTGGTTAATATACTGACATTTTTCCTATATTACAAAATTTGCCAGAACTGCCCTACTTGTACCTTTAATAAGGTGGGGAGGAATGGCCATTACACAATAACTTCATGGCCAAATCCTACACATGTTTTATGGTTGTGCTACCCAGAATTGAACCCGTGCTCCTCATATTTGTAGTCCAGGGCTCGATACCAACTGAGCAAGCAGGTGTCAGTGTAGGTTATTTACTATAATATTGAATACATGAGCTGGACCATTGGACATTATTCTATCTGGACACCACATATCTCTCTAATATATGCACAGTTTTTAATAACACAATTTAAAAATTAAGATAACTCAAATTAAGATGGATAATGTATAATTATTATCATGATAGTGTCCAGTTTGATTCATACTTTATGTTTTAAAATCTTTTATATTGCAAACACACACTCACTCCTTCAATAACTTTATTGACTTCATGACAAATGTTGAATTATTGATCAAATGACTAATGAAAAAATTACATTAATTGCTGGCCCCTTCTATTGCCTGTCTAAACTACTAATGGTACCTAATAAATCAACACACATCAACAAATGAAGTGCATTTGCTCCATTTTGTTTAAATAATTAATAGGGAGTCAACTGTTGACTCATTGATAATTGGTGAATATTGTTTTTCAGCATGCTTCAAAACGTCTCCAAAGGTGCAATAAATCTTCAGGAACATGACAATGTAATGTAATTGGCCAGAAAAAAGGAACATACAAAAGGGGGCCACAAAGTTTGTTCAACAGTTGGTTGGTTAACTCAGATAAACATACACCATCATCTACAAATGTAAATGAGTCACTGGTCACAATCATTAATCAAACCACTTGACCAGCTGGTGTCATCTATTGAATCCCAACTGTTTGACCTTTGAATTGACCATTAGCCAACGTATTGATAGTAATATTACATGCCATATGTTTCTATGAGGAAGAATAGCAGGCTTCGCGAAATTGAAAAAAATCGGCCGGTCATCCGGACAGGCATTTCAGAAAATGTGCCGGTCCGAAGAAAATTTAGCCGGACCGAAAAAAACAACAACACAACTATGTACATTAAGATAAACCCTTTTTTTATCTGAAAAATCGGGGAAAAAAACGCATCGTACCGAAGTATGAGCNGCCACAAAGTGTGTACAACAGTTGGTTGGTTAACTGATAAACATACACCATCATCTACAAATGTAAATGAGTCACTGGACACAATGATTAATCAAACCACTTGACCAGCTGGTGTCATCTATTGAATCCCAACTGTTTGACCTTTAAATTGACCATTAGCCAACGTATTTATAGTAATATTACATGCCATATGTTTCTATAAGGAAGAATAGCATCAAGACAGAATCTACTCGATGATATTATATTATCATGATAACTGTGATGTATTACAAATTTGTTTGGTTATATATCATTGATTATAAACACCTTAATTTAAATTTCAAGAACTTCAAACTGTCTATTTTGAAGCTCAGAAATTAGAACCACTGAATTTTAAGCTAATCTTACAAATTGCTTGAACAATAATGAACAACTTTCCCAACAATCAAACTTCAGAACAAGAATCTCTGTTTGTCGGGTCACCCACTCGAAACAATTTTGTCTAAAATTTGGTCTTAATTTTGCACTGTATCTCGGACAAAACAAAATGACAGTCCGCCACCAGACAATGAATCTAACATAGAAATCAGTCAAACCTGTCTTCATTAAAACCTTCGGTGCAAACCCTTGACACCAAATCAAGTCACACGATTTTGTTTCATTATATTCTATTCAATTCATGTGACCTAATTGACAGAGTGCTTAGCCGACCCGCAGCTTTCATTGGAGCCATATGACATGACAATGCTTGGAGGGTGTCTTATTATTTTTACTTGTTCAACCTGCTCTTTCTATAAAGTGTCAACTGAGACACACTTGTCTGCAAAGCATTTAGCAACAAACAATGTCGAACAAGACCCCCTGCCAAATCGTTTTAAGTATCAGATTTAAATGTACCGACTGATTTCACATGACATAAAGGTAATGACTCCTCAAAGGTAAACTGAATCCTACATTAGAACATTCCATTGATTTTTCTAATTTTTATGTTGCACTAAACTGTAATGAAATTGTTTAAGTTAAATAAAGAGTCTTAGAGAATACATTTATTTAAATAAATTATATCATAATTTTCATTTTTTATAATATGACCTGCGTTGTGCGAAAATGGGTCTTTCAACATGTCCGAACTGTGTATCTCCAAATATGCCTACGCAACCCCATACTCTAAAGAATGATGTCCACTTATGAGACCTTGAAACCTTGCGTTATTTTTTAACGTACAGGATAGCTCCTGACCAGAAAGCACAAATGCACAGACTTAAGTCTTAAGCTCAATGGCATAATAACCATTTTCGTATGAGGTGGCCTAAATAAAGTCACATGCCTTGAGGTTGCAAACTCACTTGGCTAGAATTCCACAATTACATAATTATTATACTATATAAAGTCTCATTTAAAGCATTCAAACAATTGAAGTGAGTTAAAATATCAACTTGTATTTTTGAAAACAATGTTTAATGCAGAAGGCATCATTTTCTTGAATGAGCAATAATTATATTGCGCTCATTGTTCTTAACTCTTACTCACCCTGAGATTAATGGCCTACTCAAATTACTGCAAAAAATACTTGTATAAATGAAGGCTTTCATGTTTATAATATCTCCTGTATTAAAATACACCAAATTGCCTCAAAACAATGGAAAAATTTAAAAAATCAATGATCACCAGTATCAAATCCGCAGCCCAATTCACAGTATCACAAATGAAACCGAAAACTACAAAAAGCAATTATGTTTTTATGTAATAAATCTGCAGCCAGATTTAATTAATTTCACAGGACTTCCTGTACAAAATTACATTTGCATCGGGTTGCCAAATTCATCAACAAAACCACCAGTTGTTTGGTACAAGTGATGCATAAGTTGTATTTGTTACATGTAATTGACTTTGAAATGAACAAAATGGCCTGTGGAATAAAGAAGTCCCACACCACTTCCAGATGAAATAATTAATAATTTACTGTTAAAGCAATTATCAATGCATTTCAATACATCTGGTAATCGGTAATCGTCCAATATATTATACAGACATAAAGGGCTCTTCAAAGGGACATGGGTACTGAAAAAATTTAGAGGCCCAAAGACCGATCAACTGGAAAGACATCAGAAGCCTTCACAAGGTTGGATAACTTTTGATCAAATCCCACCCAAATTGATGTCTGAAGTTAATTGAGTTTTAATAGTAATTCAGGTATTCATCCTTAAAAGTGGTAACATCTTGCACATTATGCAAGCCTACTCCTATTATAGGGTCTTGTTAACAGATATTTGTGTTTTTGAAAAAAGTAAATTAAATATCTTGAAGAATTGAAATTATAGTTATGGCAGAAAAAAAAATACAAGTTTTTGCATGGTGCAATCGAAGTGCAATTTAATTCCTAAAACCTAAATTCAATAGGAATTGTGAGAGACATGCCGAAGTACAAATGTAATAGTAAACAAATCTCACAAAAACAAAGCAAATATTTGAAGTTGGCAAATGAAGTACAATCGCACGGTGAACGACTTGACACTTTGGCGCCACGCTGTACAAGCCACTCAGTTTAATGAGACAATCCATTAAAAACAAACCTGTTTGATTTCAAGTGATGATCAAATCATGCAGTACTCCGGAAGTGCAGATTCTTGCAACAATGGCAAATACTTTCAATTAAACCAGTGGATTCATTTGAAACTGCATGCAATTTCAATACAATCATAACATAAATCAAGGACTGGAATGACAATATGAGAGCCCAGATCAAATTGTTGGAAATTACACATCATTCATGGTGCATAGGTTATTGCATATAATAAACATTCAAAAGAATGCAATTACTTGTGTATTTTTGTTTCCAAATTTAAGAGCAAAACACCATTAAGGACACAATGGAGTCTCAGGTTCAATGTTTATTAATTTGATGCAGAATTAAGTCACCATAACTTCTGAGTAATGACCCTCTTTTTCCATGTTTTCCTCCATACACATGCAACTTTAATTTCAAAGCAATATTGGACATACAAGAAAACAACTTTCATAAATAACCAAAGGCTTTATTAAACAATGAAATATTTTACCACTGAAAGCTGAAACAAAAATATTGCTGCACACAAAATAACACTGGGTCCTGAGCAATTTGAACATTTTTCCTAGATGAGATCACATCTAAACTAATAAATTTTTAAATGATAAAAATATTCCTCGGTGCCCACATTACTGTTCCTATGTGCTCACATTACGGGCATTCAACTCTCTGGTGAAAGAGTCCCCCAACATGTTCACACAATCTCCTCTTTCCAAATCACTTTCAAAATGGCACTCTTAAGACAGTCATAATTGTTCATAAATGTCCCAAGCTCTCAACAGAGAATAGTAGGTTACACCCAACCAGCCCATTAAGTTTTTGGGACTTTACTTTGTCTGATGTCTTGATGCTGCTGGTGACTCAATTGTTAATCAATTAGCAGATTATAGGGAGTCTTTTTCAGCTGTGAGTCATCTTTAATTGGCCCCTTATTCTGCCCTGTGAACATTGTAATTTGGAGCTTTCCTGATATTTTGGAGACATTTTGGAACAGTTGAAAAATGTTTGATAATGGTTTTGGATTGCTCTAAAAAAGGAATAGTATGTCAAACAAAATTTCAAATTACTGTCTCTTATGTGTTGTCCCTGATTAGTCTATAAAGCCTTTGCAGACAGTTTTCATTTTGTATCTGAAAACTTTTCGCAAATGTGTTGTCAATCTTGTTCCGATTCCTCTCTTGCAGAATATATGCAGCAAATATGTGCTGCAAATATTCTGCATACCCTCTGACAAATAATTGGCAAAGGGAAAAATTATATTCTGCAAATACCATAATAATGTGTGGGCCACAATCAAATTTATTTAATTTTAAAATAAATAAATTAATATTTAAATTTCCTATGCTGCCATTGTTTATCATAAGGGGAACAGCAATGAGATCGAAACTTAATATAATCATCAATTTGAATATCGTGTATCATTGAATAAATTATTAATAATTCTGTTATCAGTTTTCCTTAATGGCCCTTATCTGTCATATTTGAACAGTGAAACAATTGATTCCAACACCAATGGTATCCATCACCAATTGACAATATCGGTAAAACTTGATGGTGGATCCGCATCAGTATACAGGTTACACATCACTATACAACAACAGAGGTTACACTAATTGTACATCCACGCTCCGACCCCCTGTATAAACAAGACTACCGAAGAACAAATAAGAACTAAATCATTATAACGTTGCTAATGTATTTGCCAGAGGCACCACACAATTATCAGAGACATTTTTGCTGCAAGGACAAGCTGTTTAGAGGGAACACTGACCCGTAAGTAAATGGAATCCAAGAAAGAGACTATTTTTTCAGTAATAAACTGTTGATGATGATCAATGCCCAGTTTTGTTCAGTCAATCTTGCTCACCCGCTTCGCATGTTTTGATATCCAAGTCTGAAATAGCAGGAATACTCATTTCTGAGGTTCATTATTTTGTAACCGTAGATTTTAATGAGGTGAAAATGAAGGGGGTTAACATCATGCAGAATAATGAAAGGCACAATTACAGTGTGAATTAGGTATCATGAATATAATCTCAGTTGCAGCCATTGTAGTATCAAAAAAAATAACATCTTCAACAACATGCTGTTTTCTCCCAACTGTTTCATGGAACAATGCCATTATAAACATGGGTCTTAAAACCCCAGTAAATAATCAATGGAGATCATTTTTCTGCACTCAAACATATCTTTACTTTTAAATTATTACTACTTAATATATTCTCCTTTAAATAGGATATTCATGCCTCTATAATAATCTTTTAAATTACAATTTTTAAATTATTTTTATAAATTTTACAATGTAAAGGAATTTCCAAATTATAAACTTCAAAAACACTTAAACTGAGAAATTAGACCCAACATTTTTTTTCTGAATTACAAAGAACTATGAATCTATCTACATGATCGGGCATCATAAAAGTAAAATAATAAAAATTCCAGGACACGCCAATCTCAAGCGTTTAATATAGATACGAGTTTTATACAGGCCATTGACAAGATATGGGTTTTATACAGGCCATTGACTTCAAACGAAGCATCACCGCAAAGAAATATGGCAGCTACCACAATATCATTCTGGAGGAATGCAGATATCAATTTTGACAGAGATTATAAGACAAATCAGGCCTCCCCTGAAGAAACATAAGCAATGGTGTGTGTTGGGGAAAATAGCGAAATTAGCAACTTAGCTGGGTTACGAAGTATAACAGATTTATTAATCTTAAAATTGTTCACTCAATGTGGGTCTTTATAAAGTAGTGGTAAATTGAAAAGCTGTAATATTTGCAACAATATCATAGCAGAGTGATAAGACAGGCTTTCATGATACTCTGTGGACATGAATTTTGCCATATTGATGACCATGTCTGAACCAAGGTCAGCAATAAATTGGAGATGTTTGACCATCATAGAAATCAGTGGCCGTGGAATGACGTTCTTGTAACAGTGTGTTGACCATGTCCAAATACTTGATAACGTGACAGTGAGAAAACGGGCTGTAAGAAGATACACTTATTTTCTGGGTTTTTGTAATTCCCTAAAGCTCAGTTTGTCCATATGTCTGGCCGCCAATTAAGGAAGCTGTATTGGTATTTAAAGATAATATTGCGAGCACAGACAATACCCTGTAATATTAACATGTTAGTATGGTTCTCCAGTGAACAACAATTCATGTAAGCTTCTGGCTAATGTCTGTATTTTATGTCACTTAGTATTAGCTGCAATCGAGACTTTACTGCCGACAAATGGTCAATAACTGCTTTACTACGTATTTCGCCCTAATGGTGCCACCACAATCACCCATGTGAACATGTCTATGTGCATCATGCTGATGAGGATCATTGGTTATCTGCACAAGAAATATTAGATATCCGGTAGGCATAACAGTTCTAGACCAAAAGCATGGGCTTTCAAATGACATCAAATGTCAGCCACAATATGGAGCAGAAACTGCCAGTAAGTTTGTGTGGAAGAAAGTGTGATATGTAATGTTAACTATTAAACATTGGATGTTCAAGAAATTTTCAATGAACTTAGTCCATGAAGAAAATTATTAATCTATTTAAATGTCTTACATATGGCTGAGAACATCATATTGTTTATTACTTCTGAGGCCCATTACTGCTAAATTATGACCCAAGTACCTCCTGTAGATCAGTCATGAACATTCTTTATGGCTTACCTTTAATCTTGCCGAACAAACAAGTGGGCGCAATTAGGAATGCAATTAAACCCAATATTTGATCTAAATCATCAGGTCATTGGTCAGGTATTTCTGTGCATTGAACCTCACATAAAGACACTCCAGTTTTATTGCTATGGCCACTGTGAAATGACTTCACTTCACCCCATATCAATTCAATTGGTGATATTTCCTTATAGACTTAAGTCATTCCAAGTTCAATAACCCTAAAGATTGCTTGAGGACAACCCTAAAGCAAAGTGTTATAATTATAATAATAATAATATACACTACTTCATAAGTTGTATAAGTGATAAATAACATTGATGTATTCTTACAAGAATGAACAGTGTTTTATTTAAAAGAACAACTTACTTTTTCCTTCTTTGTTGCACCTATTATAAATAAACCTAATGGGAGCTGGTCACTAATCCCCTGTGGCATGAGGTTCATGAAATCATGAATGATTCATGAACTTTACAAATAGTTCATGAACAGCTCATGATAAGTTCGTGAAACTGATGAGAGCAATTTCATGAACTAAAGTTCATGAATGATTCATGAACACACATTCATGAACCAGTGAAGAATGGTTCATGAACAAGAGGGTTTAATAATGTATTCAAGAAAGATTCATGATTTGGTTCATGAACTAATGATGAACGATTCATGCACCTTTTATTCAAGAAAGATTCATGATTTGGTTCATGAACTTATGATGAACGATTCATGCACCTTAATAGATTATGTGGTTCATGAATTGTTCATAAGACATTCTTGACTTTGTTTTAAAGAAGTAATGAGGGTTTTTTCATGAATCTGAAAAATGTAAATGATTCAAAAAAAAAAAGGNTTTCCTTATAGACTTAAGTCATTCCAAGTTCAATAACCCTCACGATTGCTTGAGGACAACCATAAAGCAAAGTGATAATTATAATAATAATAATATACACTACTTCATAAGTTGTATAAGTGATTAATAACATTGATGTATTCTTACAAGAATGAACAGTGTTTTCAACACATATTAGCATCATATAAGGACAAGTTTTGTGTCAAAAATGGTGAAAAGTAGAAAGTGAATAATTCTGAAGAAAAAAATAACAGCATTGCTATACAAATGTCATTGTGTTACTTCTATTTTGCATTATTTACTTTGTGGGAGATTTATAAATATAGGAACAAGACATGTTTGTATTCCTTGCATGGTGTCAAGGGGTAACGTACAAATCGATTCGAATGCCGAATGAAATGGGTTAAGAGCCAATTGTTCTTGTAAAGGCTGAGAAATATTTTGATATATGGAAACTATTTGGACAAGTCTATTCCACTTACAAACTGTCTGGAACATAAATGACCACCCACGCAGAATAAAGTGCCATCATTATAGAACCATCGCATGTTGAACCAAAAATGGACCTATTTTATGTTGCTTGGGGTGAAATTAAAATGTCAAGAAATGATGCTAATAACACACTCTGTATCTAATTTAAATACCATATAAAGACTCATTTCCAGACAGACCTAGGGGAACAATTGTTGCCGAAGTAGTTAATATTTACAGTTATTTTTTATATAATGGCACACTTCAATATAACCTTAAACTAATAATTATTTTAACTGGAAAAGAGGTCATGGAAAAAAAAAAGTAAAATGATTTACGATTTTTTTTTTAAATTAGAAATTATAACAATTTTCTCTTTTATAGTTTACCTTTGAAGATAATGATTGCTGCAGTTTTATATCTTGAAAACATCTTTCTCCCAACTCAAAAACTAAATTCTTTGGAAATCCAATTCTGACAGCTCAAATAAGAATATGTAGCAAACCAATGTGAGTGTATATAAAGTTTATGAAGTCCTTCCGCGCCTGAGCAGAATTATCTGAGGACCCGGACTGTGTCCCAGCAGTCCTACATGTACCTCAGAAACTTGCTTGACTCGCGAACATTTGAATGAATTTGGAATAACAGCTGCAATTTGCACATATATTTTTTTTTTTACTGTAAGATATTTTAATTTTTGCTTTGGTCTTGTGCTCTGGGTGAAAACTGGAGCATTCAGCGAAACCCCACCTGTCCAACATGGTGACCACTTACCAAACTCACATGCTGCCAGGAAAGGGGATTGAACAATTGTCGCCTTGGTGAGAAGCGCTTGTACCAACTGATGTGATAACCTGAGACAGCTGTTAAGCTGACCAATAAGGCAACTTGACCTTTTTAAACTCACATCCCAGCACTCAATCTGGTGATTATCTCCCCTGCTGAAGCGGGAATGACAAGTTAATTCCTTGCTAATTAGCTAATTAGCTATTAGAAACCCAGCTAGCATCCCCGTCAAACTGGGGTTGATGACCTGGGACCTCAGATTTGATAAAAAGGCCTAAGATTTGTTTAGCTAAAATTTATAACAAAAATTCTGTAAACACGAAGGATCTGCATCTGCATGCGATAAAATTATTAGTTTAGTCACTGCCAGAGACAGAAATAGGCAAAGAAAAACACAAAACCTATTAATCAACTGTACCATACAAATAAATAATCTTCTTATATCTGAACAACTTCACAGTCTCAGTGCTCCAGCTAGGCCTAAATTGAAGGGCGCCCTGCCCTGCCCTCCCGAACCTCCGCCCTGCCCTTCCTAGGGCGCCCCCTGCCCTTAAAAAAAATAATAAAAAAATAATGATTATTAATAAATCTCATATTACATTGTAATTAATTTATTCCTCATTGTAGACATTATATTTGAATGGTTTAATAATAATGGGAATAATATATTCTAACAATTATTTATAACATATAAATTAACATGCAACAGGAAGCATTCCAGAAACGCCTGCGCGCTCAAAAGTGCATTTTTGACAAAATACTGCGCGTCGAAAGTGCACTTTTGACAAAAAAGCCCCCTGCCCTTTTAAATCCTAGCTGGAGCACTGCAGTCTGAATACATGTATTATCTTAGCTTTTTAATTCATAGTTCGTGAAAATTTCAGATGTGGAGAAAAATAATTTAATATTTTGATATTTCTAGAGCTTAAAGTAAATAACCAGAAATTAAATTTACTAATTAATGTGCACTTAGCTGATTGCTTGCCCTGGCACTGAATAACTGACATGCTAACAGAAGTTGTTGACAGTTGCTGGTGGAAGACATTTAGACCACCCCATAGTGTCAAGACACGACATTCCCCACCACAAGCTAACTCTTGGGAGACCAGTGTAGCATGTGGGTAATTAAACGCCCACCCCACAAAATGCTAATTAGATTAAACGTTTTAAAGGCTAAATTATATCCAACTAATCAGTGGCATACGAATTATGTTCTTCATAATACTTTCTCTCCTTTTAGCTTTTTCATAGCAGACTATGGACTAATGGCACAATATCTTCAAACTATAGTTATGAGTCCAGACTTATTATTTTATGACATTTTTAATCTTTATATTAACCTTACTAATAAACAGACTTACATTATTTAAATAATAAATTAATACTGGCAAGACATGCATTTAAAAAGGAACTTCAATATACAAAAAAATCTTAATAACTTTAATACATGTAATACAAAGCTAAAAACATCACATCATGCATTTTGTACACTGATTAGGAATACATATGAATACATTCACTAAGCGAACAAACAGGCGCTAACAGTTGCCTAACTCAATAACATTTGTCTGGAAAAATACATGTACATCTCTTAAATCATTTGGCTAAATTCGCTGAGAAATCCATTTACAGCAGTGGAAGACTGGTAGAGATAAATGAAACAATTAGATTGTCCTCGCCTGAGGCCATTTACTTATCGGCATGGTAAAAAAATTCCCAAACAAATGTCCATCAGGGCAATCGAATAATTGACCCAAATCAGATCACTGACCATTGGTATTTATTCGACAGAATTAAATGTAAGTAGCAAAGTAATATAGGCAATCAATCAATCTCCATTTCATTGCACGGTTGAGAAATCGAATTTTCATTATTCTCAAAAATGACTCGTTTATTCCGAATCCTCTTATATCATTATGCTTCCCTAATACTAGCAGAATTATAACTTGTTTAAGACCAGAAAAGTGCTTGCACGCACAATTTGAGCATGGTAATCTGGTTGAAGGCCGAAACAAATTGCTTGCACAAACAATTTTCTGGATTGTCAATATATTGGATGGAAAACCAAAACCGCAAACTCTGAACTGTCTACAGCAAAGAGACAAGTCAGATAAGGCTACAGCAAATTACATTTCCATATATAGAGAAATCATGCTATATTACAATTCTATGTTTTACCCAAAAGCTTTTTTTTTACAAATCTCACAAAATCTAAGCAATATATGTCCATTATTTGCTATAAAGCTTCTAATATTAAGTATATTAACACAATAATTGGCTAACAGCATGGAAATCTGCATTCATTTGCACAAAAGAGAAGATTAATTGCCAGATAAAGCATTATCAAAAGTATCAACCCGACCAAATACATTTAACATGCAAATATCCTCAAACACTTATCAGTGCATGAATTAATGGCAAAATCCATTTTATACAGCTGTAAAGAAGAGTGAAATTGAATGTTTATTCAATTAAACAGAAGCATTAAATTTCTTACAGTGAATAATGAACAAATTTAATGACATACAAACAAAAGACACAAAGGTTTCGTTCTAAATGACATTTAAAAAAACAGAATGTAGGCATGTCAAATTTTGATCATTTGATCAATTCTGCATGGTTCTGATCAGAAAAAACACTCCTGGAGAGCGTCAGAATAAACTGTAGGATTTTGATGCAAATGTGCTAAAATAAATAGGGTTAAACTATTGTAACACGTGCAGACATCCTTAGTATCTGAGGGCAATCATTTTCAAATTCTTATTCTAGTTTGATAGTTCGTGTAAACAAGTTACTTGCATTTCAATTAAGAAATTTACACCTTATACAGAAGAACCTGAAGTTGCAGATCAAACATTAATTAGCCACAAAATAAATAATGAGCATTTAATAATAAACAAACATGTTCTGTGTTCTATCATTGTAGGTACTGGTAATCATCATGAATCCTGAATCTGCTACAGGCAAACAAGCACCATCAACCTTCATTCTGTTGGAGCCCTTTCATGTTATATTGGTGGCCCTTTCTTGCATCCCTTTCACAACCTTGTGGGTGGGGTATTCAATCATGTTTCAGTGCCTTGTCAGTGTTGCTATGCACATCAAAGAGAGAAAATCTGGTGTTCACAAGTTAATAAAGTGCTGGTCTAAATTATGTTCCACCCACTTTTGAATTTCTGGGAAACATGACTTCTGCAATGGCAGACTTCACATACTCTGGTAAGATTTTAATGACTTACAATCAAGATAATAAATTTAGAAGACCAATCTGGCTGCAAGAAATTATACTTCAGAAGATAATGAATCTCCTTCTATGAAGAAAAAAAGTGAAGAAATTATTAATGGAGGTAAGGACCTAACCAATATTTTACATCATAAAATATTTCTTTGTACATTAAATGGTGACCACATCCTTTCAAACATCAATCACTGCATCTACAAATTAATAACAATCTTGGTCCTATAGAAGGAGGCCCAACTGGCTCCCATTCTGTTCGAAAAGCGATGATCAGCGAGAGCGATGATCAGCGTTTCATTTCTCAAAATACATCAGTTCTGTTGAGCCAACGCCAAGAAGAAGAAAAAGATCAGTTCTGTTCAGTTCCTATTCTTTTTCACTCTGGATTTTATTCTGCTCATCATCCAATGTAAATAATCAAATCTGATCGATTTTCTAGCCTGTCTTTCATACCCCAACACCAATTTTCCCCTAACTACCATTACAAATTAAAAATTATTACAGGCAAGGTGCCTGAACGACTGGGGCAGCTTAGTATTTATACTCGGATGTGATTACACATTCAGCAGACATTATTTTGATAAATATTCACCAGTATTAATGTATCCAATTAACCTTTAATTAAAACATGGCAGGAAGAAATCCCATTTTACTCCCCGGAAACCAAAGCTGTCAACATTCATCATTCCTCCTGTAATTAGTTCCATGCCAAAACAGCACAAACTTGTAATTTACCTACAATTTTTCGAAATATCAGTGTTATACATCTTGAAATCAAAGAAATTGCCTTGGATATTTACAACCTGTACTTAGTTTTTGAAGGACAAAACAGGCACATTAAACCACCAGTCACCAGGAATTCAGGGTAATTTTCTTGTGAAATAATTTGAGATTTTCATACAGAAATAGTATTTGGTATAAACAAGGATATCAGTAAAACTGGTGGATGCTCCCCGATGATGCTTTGTTGATATATGGGTTAATTGTGTGGGGAAAAAAAAGTGTGACCTTGAGAAAATCTATTATTAGCCTCAGTGACCTTGACCCCAGTGACATCAAACCTCATCAAAAGGTAGAGGTCCATGCAAGGTACCTACATGCCAAATATGTAAGAGATCGGTAAAATATTGAAGGCGCAATGAGAAATTAATAAAAAAGTGTGACGTAAGGAAGTAAGGAAGGACAAACTGGCAACTATATGCTCCCCGAAAATTTTCAGGGAGCATAAAAATCAACAGAAGGTGTATTTGAAACAACCATTGTAGTATTAGAAGCAGCAGAAGAAGTAAATTAAGCAGAAGCAGTAGTGGTAGCAGCAGCAGTAGTTTAATAAGAGTGGCAGCAGCACCATTATGAAGTAGTAGTAGTTTAAAACTATCAGTCGTGATAATAAACAAAAACAAGCGAATTCGTTGAATTGATATCCCCCGCCAATTTCACAATTTTGTGACAGGAATGACGGACGGACAATGCCAATTCTATATCCCTCTGCCTTTGGAGGGGGATAATAAGAAAAGCAGCAAAAGCATCAGCATTTACAGCAGAAATTATTTATGTGTTTTCATCTTATAAGGCACTAGTTTATTAATGAGTCAGCAAAAATGAGTTCAATTTGTATTGTGTCAGTAACACTATCAGGCTTCTTCCTCCCTTAAATCAATAAACAGCATACCATGTTTATTATTTGACAACCTCATGTTGCAGATATCAATCATGATAAATATTTCACAAATGTCCAAACATTTTCTCATAACGACACTTTTTTATTAATATCATTCATTTCGGCAAAATAAATTATACAACTTTTGGCACTTATTGCACAAAGTTTTAAGACTTGCATGCTCATCATTCCTGATTTTACATTTTAAAACCATGCTTGTGTTTCCAAGAGGTTTCTTTAAAAGGATTATCTTCAAGGATAAACATTAGAAATATAAAACCTTTGAACAATTGCAAACTTGCACAACTTTGGTACTATAAGGTGCAGTTTTTATCATAATACCATAGAAGCTAAGTAAAACACTACACCCTACTGAGAACACAGGCAGCACCCTACAACTTTAGGCAAACATTTTATCTTCTTCTAATGCAATAAACTTTCAAATCGGATTAGAGGCCAGACGCCTGTCTTTGTGAATTATCGTCCTATGTAAATAGTCTGAAACAGTGACAAAATTTTAATCTTGTGAGGTTTGATCATAATTGTGTTCGTAACTTCAATTCTGTTTCTGTAAGGACATAAAAGGAAACTTGAAAACTGATTTTTTATAAGGGATTATCTTAAAAGCAATGCATTTAAAGCTTTAATCTGCATATGGCATTTCAATATGGCACTAGTTTTTAATTAAACTGTTAAAAAAGGTTAACATTTACATAATTATTATACAATATTATAAGGTAATAATTTTGTGTCTTTTGTGTTAATCTCCATAATATTTTAAATGACAGAAAAACAGATTTAATTTTTAGATTAAAATTATTAAAACTGCTTTGAAAATAAAACAGTTACAATACTTCAATTGCTTGCAATAACTGGTCTACATTTTTAATAACAGGAACGGAAGACCATTGATGACTCTATAAATTCTATTGGCTTATCTCATGTAGCCAGAATATTACGGTATGTAAGTAATGCACGTACACTGACAAAACAGCAACAAAATTAAAATAGTAAATTTTGGACCTCTTTGAAGAGATTAATATCATAATGACATTAAGCGATTTGACCAATAATTATACAGTGGCAAATTGCAACTGATAATTGACGATCAATGAAAATGAAAGGTCACGCAGCCGGCCCAATAATCAATAAACCAATCATCACACCAATTTGAAATGATATTCAAATACTTTGTCATGTAAGTGCATAAATTGCATAATTCCTCATATTAATTAGGACCTCAATATTGAACACGCACCAAGATAATATGATATGAGCAGCAGGACCTTAAAAATTAAGTTGTGGTGGACCAAATAGGTATTTACAATAAACATGGAGTTTCAATTAAAATAATATCAAAAGAATATTCTCCATTATTTTAAATAATTATACTCCTATTATTATTATCTCTGAGGTATCATTTAATTCTGTTGAAAATGTCATTCTATCAATATATTTATTCCTTTAAATTTTAATTTCAAATGTATTTCAGACAAAAAAAGAAAATCAAAGCTCTGAGAATCAGCTGTATGTCTTAGAGTGTTTGCAGATAAAGGACATATGAAATGTGACATAATATTACACCATGATATTCAGTACTTCTGTTTTCTAAGATTGAGCAAATGCTAGCGGGTGGGGCATTTTATGTGTGTAACAACTTATGGGTCTAAATTCCCCAGATTTTAACAATACAGTAGCTAAAGCTTGTGGCATTTTAATGAAACATTTTCTGGGTCTTAGTTCTCCAGATGTTAACAAAACATTCTAA
The DNA here is from genome assembly GCA_007657795.1 of Dreissena rostriformis. Classification (NCBI taxonomy): domain Eukaryota; kingdom Metazoa; phylum Mollusca; class Bivalvia; order Myida; family Dreissenidae; genus Dreissena; species Dreissena rostriformis. Next base: position 76,985 of record VMBQ01003122.1, read on the forward strand.
ATACAACAATAAATCATAATTAAGCCTCTTGTTGATATTCCCAGATTCATAGAATTCAATTTAATCTCTGCGGAAAGCCAACATGACTACAGACATGTGTTGACAGTGTAACCAAACCAAACTCTTCTTTAGACCTTTCCACAATCTGTCATACATCACAATACAGACTATTCAATCAGTTGTCAGTTTTTTAATTTTCTGCAAATTTGAAGATTTATGCAATTTCATCTAACAGGATTTTTGGAGGGTGTTGTTAGATTAGATTTGACACTGAAGGCTTCAAAGATGAGCAATTTTTATTTGCCATCTGTTCGGAATTCTTGTGGACTCATAAATCCTAATTGGCCATTCATTCAGAGTCATTGATTTCTTCCATGATCAGACATCTTCATCTTATCCTGACAGTGCATCTTGTTACAATCTCCTCAGAGGACATTGTCAGATGATATCTTTGAAAAAAATGGTCCTGAAATTTTCCTGGGTGGACATCTGTCAAAGATGTATACATCACCATCATAAATGTTTGATAGCCAACTTTTATGAAGAGGAAGGGGTATTAATAACCAGGCCTTTTGGTAATTTAACACTGTTAAAAGTTTAAGCACATAATAATTCAAATAATGACATTACTTGAAAATAAGAGATCGTATTTGACATTCTGTTGTTGGTGGCGGCTGTGTTGATGCTTGCTTATTGGAAATGATGACAAACTTTATTGTGATGTTGATGGTCACTCAAGTACTTTTTGTGGTGGTTGTTGTGATGGGGGATTTGGTTTTGCAGTGGTGGTGGAGTTGTCAGTACTGCTGATGTTCAAGATAGCTGCAGTTGATGTGATGGAGGTGTACCTGTTGATGATCACAGTGGTAGTTGAGATAGTTGCATGCTGGTGGTGGTGGTAGGAATGATGATGGTGGTGGTGGTAGGAATGATGATGGTGGTGGTGGTGGTAGGAATGGTGGTGGTGGTGGTGGAGGTACTTATGCTGGTCTTGATGATGGTGGTGGTGATTATGATGCCTGAGATGCTTATCATGGTGATGAAACCTTTCTGCTCGTGTGGGGCTGTTCTGTAAGATGTAAGGAATGAAATATTATCCATTAATGTATCCAACACCTGATACAGCCTATCTCAAGTATCACCAGCACTAACAAGATAACTTGAATCCCACTGGGCATCAATTGGGATAAAGGGGCTTAGGGGTCAGATAATCCTCCAGTGGTGAGAAAGCGGCCCACTTAATTGGGTCACTGAAGGGGACAAATAATCGTGTGATAGCCACATAAAAGTATGGAGACAATGTGGTTGCTAAGGACAAGTGTTACCAAGGTTATTGTTTAATACCTTGATATATAATAATAGGATAAGTATAAGGTCTAGAAGTCTATTCCATGATTTCAAAATGTTCACACTTACATTTTTAATAAATAAATTGTTTTATAAAGTGTTTAAAGTGTTAATTTAATGTGCATATAATACAGTGTTAATTGCTCAATAAGAAATGCACATTAAATACACAAAGCATTTTTTTTTAAATCTGCATTTGTTAAACCAAATAATGTGTTTTAACTCACTAGACATTATATTAAATATACACTATAGAATCATATACTAAAGTGTATTTATTTGATGATAAAGTCTATACTTTTGAAAAGATAAATACATTTTTAATGCACTAAAGTGCACAAGTGCAGAATACATTCAAGCATATTTAATGTGCATTAAATGCAGAAATGATAGGAGCATAAAATTCCCCTGTTTAATGTGAGCGATAAACAAGCATTAAATAAACTTTTACGAGACTGACTGCAACATCAGATTGTATACGGTACTCAAAAAAACATGCTACATCATGCTATGAAAATTAATTGTATTTATTATTGATCCTGAACTGCTGTTGATTTTGATACTGATTATGAACTTATGCTGTTGTTGAAAGTTTAAATATATAATATGTATATAAACACTGTACATTCATATTTTCACCTCACCATAATCAGTTCATGAACATTATGTAACAGCACTCGGCATATTCTTCAACAGCTCATGATTTGTTTATGAACATAATTTCAAGGACTAATTGATGTCAAAATGTTCATGAACAATAATGATTTATTCAGGTATTATGACCAGTTCATGATTTTTTATTGAAAAGTACCTATTGAAACAGTAACAAAATGCTTTTCATCCCCTTACCTCATAACGATCAATACACTAAAATAGGACTGGCTGCATGAAAAGTCAACTTCATATTTCTGCTGACATTTACTTAATTGAAATGGAGAGAAATCCTCACACCTTCCAGCACCTACACCTAGGCAGGTTAGAAAGACAGAAACCAGAGCTATTCTAACTGCAGGTAGCAAATTGGAAATGATCAGCACCATGAAATTCACACATGTAATACAACTGATGCCACTATGCCCCATGCATTAATTGTAATGATTGAAATCCACCATAAAGCCTGCTGCTGGGAATGGTGCAATTAAAAGGGCTACAGTGGTATCTGAGAGACTGATCCGGATAGCAGTTATTGATTTAGCAGCATCTGAGGAATTCTGCAGACCATAATTTTCAGCATTTCATCTTGTAAATTCCAATGCCAAATATAGTACTGCATTTTAGAAGAGAAATTTGTGTGATACAAAATTACACTGAGAAATCTATCATGTACAATGTGTCTGAAATATTTAGATTGTTAAAGGTTTATTTTAGAGTCTGGGAAGATAGATAGATTTCTAATATGCATGTATGGAATACAAAATACGGACAGTGACTTTTTTCAAAGAATGAGCAGGCCATTGCTTATCATAAATTGAGTTACATTGTAAATCTTTAAGCATTTCATAAAAACATTAAAAAAGCATAAAATGATCAATAAAACAAAAAGGAACACAATAACAGTCAACATCTCAAATGTCTTGTTTAGCACTCGAAAAATCAAACCCATCTGCCTAGAAGAGCTCATGAACACAATATCGGTATTATCTTTCCTGTGGCTCCTCTTCATAAATGCTTGACTCACAACAATAATTACTATTTTTGATGTGCGCCATTATCAATAATGAGTTTTCCTTATCTATATTATCTTTGACAGACATGTTTCACCTGTGGTGAGGATGCAGAATACACATGGACGCCCCACCCCCTGGGAAATTGTGCACAGAATTTTCAATTTCCAACAATTCAAAGCCAGCATGGTAGATGAGTGCATACTTGATAGTTTTTATAATAATAATATTTAACAAAAAATCAAGAATGTTTTTCTCTTTTTTTTCAGTTTAACTCATCATGTACGTTGCACTCAGACTTCATTTTAAAGTCTGATTAACATTTTCTTTCATTTTGGTTTCATGGTCAAGGCGTGTTGAATTCAGCATGCCTTCGCATACTGGTTGACTCATCTCACATAGGTAAATGCAAATAAGCTCAGAAGATGCAATTGCTAGGAAATCTTCAGCTCTAATTACAAATGCTCATTAACAACTGCAAAAATGTGGGCTTCTGTTAATGTTTTTACAGCCCAAAGACCAGAACGTGATAACAGGGCCAGGTTTTGCAGACTAGGTGGCGGCAGGTTTAATAAAGCTGTACAAAGATAACACCCTTGACACATGTTTGATGGGTACATGGGGGAGTATCTAGTATCTACTCACTGGGCTTTTGTAAAATCATTCATTTGTGATATTTGCACTGAGTCTTGTTGAAATTATATATTTGTAATATTCGCATCTTGAGTCTTGTAAAAATATAACTTAATAATTGTACAATTTTGAATGTTTATTAAAGAAATAATTTTCAGCTAAGAGTTGTTTATTGCAGTATGACCAACGGTATTGTAATGAAAAGAAAACTTAAGAAATATTGTTAACGCTTTCTGCGAAGATTGCATTTTAATACTGAAAAATTTCTTTGAATTTCTTGGAACATTAGGCTCCACGTTCTCTTGGAACAGAAGGCTCCATGTATGGTTTGTTGCAGAATAACCTATACTTATTTTACCTTCTTTGTCTACAGAAAGCATTTCAAGTTTGTGCTAGAATGACATTTACACCAAAATACAATGTATATATCATCATTATATGGGTAAAATACACGGAAATAAACAATATAAAAGATATATTATTCTATTAAGGGTCTTACAGAAACATTGAGTTGCACATAAAAACATTTACTGGAATCTGATAGATGATTTATTGTCTAACAACAAATAATATTTAAGGCAAGATATTGACTGCCAAAAGTTATAGTATAATGTTTGATGTGTAATTTAATATATTACTTTTACATTGATCAGGGGCTCAATAATTATAATACCCATGTACCTTCTTTGTCAAATATTAATTCAATAACAACTTCCACAGAAATATTAGTCAAATTATGAGAGGCACATAACTATAACATAATACTTTACTGTAGTTTGTTGTTTTATTTTCTAGATTTACACTAAATGCAAGCACTGATAATGAGGTTCACTAAAACACTTGAATATGTAACGCTTGCCCGCCCCTATTTAAGGTGACCACTGAAGGGAGTGAAAATGGCTCCAAATGTCTACCTCAATACCCTCTTCAACTGCACTTAATGGATGACCTAGCCAAGTAGACCAACAAAAATGTTTTTCAAGTGTCCCCTTTCAGTACAAATATCAATTAATTATGTCATAATTATATACCATTTCAGGCCATTGTAACACAATGACATAGTAAATCAGATACTGAAGTCAATTCAGTTTATACAATTGGTAGTGTCAATGTAAGTGTTAAAACCCGATACTTAAAACCAAATATTCGACCTATCAAGTTTTCATAAATAAACAAAATGTACTTGGTCACTATTGCAAACAAGTATCGGAGCAAAATACATTTTAGTTAAGTGTGATCCAGAAATATCAGTGTGTCTCGTATACAGGACACTTAAGTATACAGGACACTAAATATGTTTCAAAACTCTTATACAATTTAGAACAACATACCATATGTTTATTGAGGGAAAAATTCTTCAGAAAAATCCCAATTTTAGTTTCATGACTCACCTTACACATGCACTCAAAAGGACAGTATTTTTATGAATAAATTATAAGCAATGCCACAAACTATTTTGAAAGTGCAGAGGAACATTATTAAAATCATTAAATTTCAAAAAGTTAGCCATGAAAGCCAAGTTCTATCAAGCAAATTAGTGAGTCTGACTTATCAAAAAAGATATACAATATCTCCATACATTTAGAAAACAGACTCACTTGTGTATCAAGTGGTGAATTTTACCATATCATATTATATATCTTCAAAGAAATTCCACTTAAAAATTCTGACCATCAGATTTTATGCCTGAAAACATTTACTTAAATGGACCAAAAAGCACTAAAAAAGAGAAATGCATAGGGGGCTTTAAAATATGTATGAGTCCAGTGCTTTTTCACATGAGAAAATCATGTGAAGTACACAATTCAGTTTAAAGTTTCCAGCTGGAAAATTGGTTGCAATAAAAATGAATTATTACTGCAATGAAACTGTTTAAAAAGATGAAATCAGAAGTAAAACTACCCTCACATGTCATAATGTCACATGTTGAACAAAAAAGTAAATCCTCATAATATATTGCAACATAAGAAAATCGAGTTCATTTTAAGTCAAAACCATCCTGCACTAATCAAAGTCAGATAAGTGTATGTGTATTAAATAATAACATGTATGAATTAAAAAATTTCACAGTGGGTTTTATTGGTCAAATTTTGGGCCCAGGGCCAGCACATTAACCCTTTGCATGCTGGGAAATTTGTCGTCTGCTAAAATGTTGTCTGCTGAATTTCTAAAATCAGCATTTTCTTCGATTTTTTTCAAAGAATACTATCAGAATAGCAAACAGTTTGGATCCTGATGAGACGCCACGTTCTGTGGCGTCTCATCTGGATCCAAACTGTTTGCAAAGGCCTTCAAAATCCGGTTCCAGCGCTCAAAGGGTTAA
>VMBQ01003122.1:84072-106479 GCA_007657795.1 Dreissena rostriformis
AATGCCCTTAGAGAAAATTGACTTCCACATCAGTGTAAGTATCTAAATATTGGATCAACAGAGTATTGGAAAAAATGAGCTTTCATGGAAAATGGTCATCATGATCATCAATAATTGAAGAGTGTTTTCATTCCCTGTCAGCTTGGGGTACATTGAGGATGTTGGTGCTATTGACCTTGGACAATAATATTTGTTTTATCTAAACAAACTTGTCTTGAACCATACAAATGTTCTCCAGACCATTACAAATAAATACTGTCAAAATTAGACATTTAAAGGTATGCAAAAATGGTTATTAATTCAATGCAAAGCTCTTTTTAATGCCAATGTGTGAATGAAGTAGACATATTTTAATATTTTCAAAATACATGGATACAGGAAATATAAGGAGCTAACGACTCAGCATACAAGGTTATTCATCATTCAACAGGCTTTTTTCTGTCTATTTGGGGAAAAAGACTTAAGTACCCAGCAAAATGGGGATTTTTCAAGTTGCGAAATCTTCCAAATTAAGAAGAATTTTCGTCGAAAAAAGCATTATTTGGGCAGGGTTTTTTTTCAGCCATTTTGGATAAATATTAAAAAATCATATAAATTATGGTTATACATTGTGTGGGTTGTTTAAAAAATAAAATTGATATATAGAGTCTAATAATCATAAGTCATAAGACACTTCTTTCTAAAAAAAAATAAAAAAATAAAAAAATATTATTTTATTTTTTTTGGAGGGGGGGATTTTTTTTTGAGAATTGGGGAAAAAACATGCATAATTGGCATGGGAAATGGGTCCGACTATCGGACCCGTGAGATAGGCAGAAAAAGGCCTGTTCAATACAATCATTCACATATGTGAAAAACTAGCATTAAGAGAACAAATAAAATAATAATAATTATTATGATTTTATTATTATTACTGGCTCTAATTCACTCTAAGCAGCCACGAACCTTGTGAGATTTGCACATAGCACCTATAGCCTGAGAGTCGTGATTGATATGGGGTCCGTCCTGCTGGCACATTACACAGATCGGGATCTTACATGTCAAACAGTACAAGCTTAAAACTTCCTCAGTGTGCTCATAACATTTCTGATCTTTGCTTTTTAATTTAGCTCGCAATAAAGTGCGCCCTTTTTCAGGGTCGACCAAATTGTGCTTTGCGAGGGGTCCTCTGCTAGGATGGCACCGTTCTCTGCACGATTCACAGTAATGCACTTCGCACTGTTCACAAACCACAGTTGCGTCTTTCGGTTTATCAGTATCACAAAGTTCACATTTTTGAATAACATTTTCAATTTTATCACTCGAGTCAGAAAATTTCTCTACGATAATATCCAAGACACGATTCCGTGGAAGTGACTGAAATCCAGTTTCACCCAAATAGGTAACTTTTTTACACACTGGGCACTTTATTCCATACACGCACCCATGGGCAAGATGGGTTGAAGACAAAAATAAATTGTGGATACTTGGTGTGCTGATGTAACTGCTTGGTCTGCTATTGCAGACGACACCACTGTCCGTTTCGCTGACAATACTCAATTTGTCAACGTCCGGATAATCACCGTGATCCGAATTATTTTCGTCATTTTGAGGTAGAAATTTATCCGCTGAATCTTGCAAACTGTGAGCACATCCAGAACACAAATTATGAGAACATGAGAGTAGCACTGGTTTCACGTAATATTTGGAGCAAAGAGGACATTTAAGTTCCCCCTCCATTTTCACACCTCTCCCAATCAACGCTTCTTTTGAACTGCCGCGGTCTACTCACATCAATGAATACACAAGTATCGCATGTAAACACTGTGCGAGCCTCAGCGAAGCGAGTCGATAGTGTACTACGTCATCAAAAGATGTCTGCTAGAGTTGGTAGTAGACGCGTTTGGAATTTTGTGCTAAAACATAGAACGTTTAAACCCTGTGTGAATACTTTCGGTTGTCAGAGATTGTATTCAAGGTTTGTTTTATGCTGAAGTGTGTATTTTGTTACTTTTAAAGCAGTGTCATGTATTAAATGTCATGGATTTATCTGTTAATTGATAAATATCGACAGACGCTTGATTTTTTTCTTTATTTTCAATAAGCGTCTGTAAATGATCTAATCATTGTTACCAGTAGTCTGAGTAGTCCTAAAACTTGACATTACCTTAGTGCCAACTATTGACCCTTGCTCACAAAGAGCAAATTAACAACAGTTATGTTAATTATGCAATCTTTTAATTTTGATATTTTTTGTTTTGATCTGTAATATTATAACAAAATTCACATGCAATAGGCGTGCAGGGGTTTTATATCAACATTAAATGTTTACGGTTTACACTAAAAAAACTTTTGTGTACATTTGAAAGACCTGAATGGGCTCTTGATGTGTTTTCGAAACAGAGAAGTCATGTACATCCCTGTGCCTGTGGCGTGTGACATTGAGGCCAGACCCATCAGCACAGTATACCATTAACAGATAGTATTCTCCTGTGTTGATGTTTTGGCCTATTACTGCTGCATTTGCATCTCTTTCTCCTCTGTTTAAGCACACAAGATGACAGCAGTAAGGAGTATGACATCGTCATTGTTGGGGGAGGCATTGTGGGAATGGCAACAGCTAGAGAGCTTATTCTTCGACACCCTGGTTTGAAGTTTGCTGTTGTTGAAAAGGAACATAAGCTTGGTATGAATTCAAATAACTTTTACTGGTTTGCATTCATTGGTTTTCTAGAATTTTTAACATCACGGAATATTATGTGTAATGCAAAAAAAAATCATTCATTTTGTGTTGTGTTATATGATATTCTTCAATAGTTCAAAGCATGTTATTGTACAAAAATGATAATATATTTTGAATTTCTATGTCAAAGGGAGGCAAATAGTGTGGTACAAATTGAAAGAGACAATGAATTACCTCCCTTGCAAAAATGCAAAAAATGAAGATAATACAAAAGGGGTAAAGAAAACATTATAATTACTGCCTACTAGTTGATGGTGGGATTTTATTGATTTGGTTTGGTTGTTAAGTCTGCCCATGCTAAATATTTCACACCATTTCACAGACAGTCTCTTTTTCATCACAATAATCACTTATTTTGTGAAGATGTTTTTTTATTTTCCAAAATTAACAAAGAGAAAAATCACATAAGACACTTTATATTTTCTCCTTTTAATGTACCGTTACCTATCTTGAATAATATGCACATGCGCGCATAAAATATTTTTTTTAATGAAACTCATACACCAAGTCATATTTGAGTGAACCAACCAATGCATTTACTTGCACGTCAGCTGTTTTACAAAAGATGTTTGTGATTATTTAGAATGACAATTAAAAATAACAAAGATTTTTTTTTGTGTGTTTTAAGTAATTGTAATTTCTCTTGTATTGTTTAAGCTGCTCATCAAAGTGGTCACAACAGTGGGGTGATACATGCAGGCATCTATTACAAACCTGGGTCACTGAAGGCCAAGCTTTGTGTGGAAGGCCTTAAACTTATGTATGAGTACTGCGATAAAAACAACATACCCTACAAGAAATGTGGAAAGGTATTGTGTGATTGACAGTGTTTTGACTACCAATAATAAAAATATACAAAAGAAATCTGTCTTACACGTGTACACATAATTCACTTGCAGACTAAATCTGAAGAATTTCAACAGCGGTCCTGTCTTAGGGGTGCAGGTATTTCAAAAGGCCTTTACAGTCTCGTAATTCTTCAAAAAATCATTCAAAGCAGGCAGTAATATTTTGGTATCAATGAAATTGAGTGATCATTATAATTTGGTATATAAATTGACATTGTGCAAGTTTAAAGATCGAAGCATGAGGATATGTTGTAGTTAAATGACGAAAATTTAGAGAAAACTGGGCATACTACTTATGAAAAGTGTCATCCCAGATAAGCATGTTCAATATACATGTAATCAGCTTACTTCAGGAAGGCTGTATCTATCAATAATTGATTTTAATGGATGTAAAGTTAGGAGAAGCTTCCTTGAAGCAAACAAGCAAACATTCAATTAAAGAAGACTGGGACAAACACTTTAAGCACATGCTTTTAGCTGGTTTTCTGCAGTTGTCATATATATACACCTTTCCATTCTGTCTGTGTAGCTGATAGTTGCAACAGAGAAGGAAGAGATACCCAGACTGGACGCACTGTTTGAGAGGGGGCAGGAAAATGGGGTCCGGGACCTGAGGGTCATAGGGCCCAATGAGATCAGGGATATTGAACCCAATTGTGTGGTAGGTCAATGCTGGTTGGCCAGAATGATAAGTGTTTTTTTAAAGGCGATTCTGTGTTGCTAATTAGCAAAGTCTTTAAATGAGTTGTCAGCAATAAAAAAATTAATATATGTGAAACTGTCACTTTGGCGGCACTGGCAATCAACAGGGTTACTATTGTTAAATAGTAGGATATTTGAAAAACGTTTTCAGTTCAAAATAGTTGCATTTGAAAGGGAGTAAATGATTTGTAATTTTGTATACATGTCCAAAGTATCACCAGATTGTTAATTCTATGTGAATATTCAAGTGCTTGTAAAATGACAGGGCCTAAAGGCAGTGCACTCACCCCACACTGGTATTATTAACTACGGCATTGTCACTGAATCTTTTGGCAAGTTCTTCCGTGAACGAGGAGGTAGTGTTTTCACAGACTGGGCTGTCAGGAAATTCAGTCCTACACCAGAGGGCAGGTCAGGTGACCTGGAGGGTAACAAGTACCCAATCACTGTGATAGGAGGCAAAGACAAGGTAATATTAATTGACTTAATTTGTATTGAACCATTTTCCTATCTAGTATTAGTAAGCTTCGTTAAATGTCCATTCAGTTATCATATGGATTATGCAAGATTTGAACTAGGTCTCAATGTTTACGTTATATGTTTAAATGAAGTTTTATATATCAAATGATACATGGAAAAAAGCGTGTACTCCAAGCTATGTACACTAGAAGACAGCATAGCACAGCCGTCATGAATGTTATCATTGTCATCACCTGCATTGGCGGGAGGGTGGCATCTGTCGCGCATCTGTGCCCTATAGACTAATTTCTAGTTTTATGCCATTTTCACATTTATGGTTGTAAAATGTGCATGCATATTTATTCAGAACCAGATGTTGCGGTGCAGGTATGTAGTCACCTGTGCCGGGCTCCAGTCTGACAAGGTGGCTGAACTTTCTGGCTGCAGCAGGGAACCAAGAATTGTGCCATTTAGGGGAGACTACTTGCTACTCAAACCAGAGAAGAGCAATATGGTCAATGGGAACATATATCCAGTATGTGTACTTGCGGATTGTTTGCACTTTCAAAATTACAAATTCAAAAATCCAAGATGTGGAGGTTTTCTGTAAATGATTGGTAAATAGTTCCCGAGTTGTATATGCCACCATATTTTTTAAAAGATGTGAGCTATTAAGGATAACAACACGCGGATTGAATCTTTTTGTTTCTGGTACATTTATAGTCTATGCTAATTTACTTAGTTATGTCGTGAAGACATTTCATATAACTGAGATAATTATTCCTCATGACCTTATACAGTCTGAAGTATATGACCAATATGTGTCTGTAAAACAATACAAATGGTCACAATTAAAGGTCAAAGTTGAAAATACTATTTGTTTTCACGCCATACCTGGAAGGATTTTATTTATTAACACCTAATATTATTTTTCTCCCTTTACCTTATCATTTTGAAGATTAGGTCTAACATGATAAGATATATTTTAACTTTAACAATTAAAGGTACCAAATCCTGCCTTGCCGTTCTTGGGTGTCCACTTTACTCCACGTGTTGATGGTAGTGTCTGGTTAGGACCCACAGCCGTGCTGGCATTCAAAAGGGAGGGATACAATCTGCTGGATTTCAATGTGGCAGATACCTTTGATGCACTGAAATACAGGTAGTTTTATTCGCTGTAATTTTTTTACCATATTGAATTTCATTTTCGCCCCAACGTGTTCAAGGCTTGATATTCTCAGTAGTCAGATTGACTTGGACAACCACTATATAGGTCTACCCAAGTTAAAAATAACCTCTCTAAGAAACAAGCATACAAATCAGTTAAAAAGGTAATTTTGGCTGAAAAGGCCGAAGTATTCACATACCAACACACTCTACTGTACTTTTAAAAAAGGATATAATTTGCATAGATTGATTCCCAACACTTTTGCGGTTAGTTCCATTAATTGTTTTTTTACAACATCAGCTTTAAGTCAGGTTTTTTTAAATACAATATTTAAAGTTGACATTCCGTAGCCTTAGTCAGTTTTGTGTGTTTGTAAATGTTGGTTGGATAACTAAATCGCTCAAACTTTTACAGTTGAATGACCTTAAAGTGTAGATCATTGTATAGAAAGCTGTTTTGGCTGCGACAAGTTTTGGCAGAATTATGACCATTTTTCGGTTTTTCGGTTTTTCATGTCCTTTAGCTTGTATTTTCAAGTCCTCTTTGACTTCTGGGTGGATCTTGCTCAGACTTTAACAGTTGAAGGACCTTAATACATAAAGAAAGGAATTTTGGCTGCAACAAGTTTTGCACTATTTTGGTGCTTAGTCTGTGTTTTATGTCCCAAAATCTTGTGTTTTCATAAATGAATCATCATACTATTTAAATGATTTAAAAGAAAGGAACTAATGTTGCAAGTTTTGGCGGAATTTTGGCCATTTGTCTGTTTCATCTCTATACAATATATGTCCCAAACTTTTGTGTTTTCAATTCCTCTTTAATTAGTGGATGGATCTTGTTAAAAAATGAACAGTTGAATGAAACTAATGTGTACATAATACAAAAAGAAAGGGATTTTGGCTGGGACTGGTTTTTTGCTGGTTTATGGCCCTTGACCTTTTTGTCCACCGTACACTTTATAATGGATATATCTGTTTTCAAACATGTGTTGTGGGGCATCAATGTGTGCAACACATTTCTAGTTTACATTCAAGTTTTGTCCAATGCATATCTTGAAAACTGCAAGAGATGTCAAATTGAAAGGTGTTATAATGCGAATGTGCAGTGCATAAGATCCGTTACTGTTGCTTCCATATTGCTCTTTGTTTATTTTTGTATTTAATTTTTGTCTGATGCATACCTCGAAAACTTAAAGAGGTTTTAACTAGAATCTTTATATGCACAACTCATGAAGGGAAAGCGCAGTAAACAATAGCTCTACCTACTTTAAGAGTTATTGCCCTTTGTTAGTTTTAATACGTTGATCATGCCCGGAAGCTTAATATCTTGTAAACTATACGAAGTACAACTTAAAACTCAATTTGAAGATATGTCTCATTGAGGGCTTTTGTGCTCTGGAGCCTTAACTCTTGATTCCATATTTTGAGATTCATTGCCCTTTGTTTATTAATTACAATTAAATTTCATCCGGGGCATTCAAGGTATCAACTTAAAATTTTGTCAATAAACAATCGCAATGTAGGGAAGTGCAGTGTACAACAACCATAAAACCTACTTCAATAATTGCACATTTATTGCCATTTTTAGCTCACCTGATTGCTCAGGTGAGCTTTTGGGATCTGTCTGTGTCTGTCGTATGTCCGTCTGTCTGTTAACATTTGTTTGTAAACACTCTAGAAGCCACATTTCTTGTCCGATCTTCATGAAACTTGGTCAGAAGATTTGTCCCAATGATACCTCGATCGAGTTTGAAACTGGGTCATGCTGGGTCAAAACTAGGTCACTAGGTCAAAAAAAGAAAAACCTTGTAAACACTGTAGAAGTCACATTTCATGCCTAATCTTCATGTTACTTTGTCAAAATGTTTGTCTTAATGATATGTTGGTTGAGTTTAAAAGTGGTTCCGGTCCGTTGAAAAACATGGCCGCCAGTGGGCGGGGCAGTTTTCCTTATTTGGCTATAGAGAAACCTTGTAAACACTCTAGAGGCCACATTTCTTGTCCGATCTTCATGAAACTTGGTCAAAAGATTTGTCCCAATGATACCTCGATCGAGTTCGAAACTCGGTCATGCTGGGTCAAAAACTAGGTCACTAGGTCAAAAAAAGAAAAACCTTGTAACACTGTAAAAGTCACATTTCATTCCCAATCTTCATGTAACTTTGTCAAAATGTTTGTCTTAATGATATGTTGGTTGAGTTTAAAAGTGGTTCCGGTCTGTTGAAAAACATGGCCGCCAGTGGGCGGGGCAGTTTGCCTTATTTGGCTATAGAGAAACATTGTAAACACTCTATAGGCCACATTTCTTGTCCGATTTTCATGAAACTTGGTCAGAAGATTTGTCCCAATGATACCTCGATTGAGTTCGAAACTTGGTCATGCTGGGTCAAAAACTAGGTCACTAGGTCAAAAAAAATAAAAACCTTGTAAACACTGTAGAAGTCACATTGCATGCCCAATCTTCATGTCACGTTGTCAAAATGTTTGTCTTAATGATATGTTGGTTGAGTTCAAAATTGGTTCCGGTCCGTTGAAAAACATGGACCAGGTCAAAGCTTCAAAAACCTTGTTTATCTTCAACCACAAAGCACGCAGCTTTGATATTTGATATGTGACAAAGATTGTTCAAATCATGCCACTGGGCAAGCTTATTTCACAGGTGAGCGATCTAGGGCCATCTTGTTAATTTTCATGCTGAAATTTTGTCCAGGCCATATCTAATATATACATGAGGACTCGAGAAGAAACTTCATATATAAGAAGCTTGCATTGTTTGGAAGCAAGTTTTTTTACAAAACTGAACTGGCTATGACCTATGACAAAGTGGCATGCAGGGTTATTATAGGCACAACAGTGACATTTCTAGTTTTAAAAATCTTCCGTTGGCCTTTTAGTTTTCACACAATTATAACTATTCCATCAACAGTGGCACGAGAAAGATAGCTATGAAGCACCTGGGGTTTGGCATGTCTGAGATGTGGCGAGCGTTCTTCATGTCTGCCCAGGTTAGACAACTCCAGAGGTTCGTACCAACGCTGAAGAGGGCTGATGTCATCAGGTGAGAAACTTAAAGTACATTATGTCGTAAATGAAAGACCAAAAACACATATAGAAGGGTAAGGGGAGCTTTATTAATAAAACTTACTATAGCTACAAAACAAAGCGCGCGTTATAACCAAGCATGGCAAATCAAAGGAGATGCCTGATAAAGGTAATAATAAAATAAAATATATTCATGTTACAATATTGGTAATAAGGCATATTCAAGCATTGTAACAAATTCAAACATATGCATACATACAAAACAAACAAGATAATGTTATTGCCAAAAAAAAACGCAATTACTGTCAAAGACAGGAGGGTGGGTAAAACAAAGCATCCTTGACTGAGATTGTGCACAAACTGCCAGACAGAATCAGCCAGTCAAGCCAGTAATTAATTATCATGTGACTGAATGATAAGACCAAACTGAGCCCCCCCCCCCCCCCCCNCAGCAGGTGTGTTAATCTTTCCTCAAAATACAATTAAGAACCTTAATTATACTTAAACGAAAGGCTAACAACACATAAAGGGGTGGAAGGGGAGCTTTATTTATAATACTAACTTTAGCTACAAAACTAAAAGCACGTGTAATAACAAAGGATGGCAAATCAAAGTAGATGCGCACTAAAGGTAATGAAATAATGAAATAAAATATATTCATGTTACAAACATTGGTAATAAGGAATGTTCAAGCATTGTAACAAATTCAAAGGTATGCATACTTACAAAACAAACAAGATAATGTTATTCCCAAAAAACGAATGAGAAACTTAAAGAACATTATGACACATATTGCTCAACTAGTAAATGTACGAATATGTGTGTTTTCTTACTTGTCCTAGAATTGGGTTGATGTTTTTCTTCAAAGTCTTTTTGTTTAATAGTAAATAAGTTGTTAAATGGAAAACTACAAAAATACATTTGTAAAACACTGCAGTCTCAGATCAAACATTTTCAATGATTTGTATATATTCACTTGAGATATATTTTTTCAATCCTGGATTATGACAAAAATGTCCACATCTCTGTTGTGTATTTTAAACACTTTGGAATTGTTTACTGTGACCCTGTCAATTTGACACATTGAATGACCCAGTAAATTATCATTGTAATCTTTTGCTCATTCTCTATTGAACGCTGATAACATATACAAAAATACAAAACAATAAACAACTTCAGACATATACATTTAATCAAACTTAACACATTCATACAAAATCACAATATGGCCAGTATATTCATAAAGTCGAATTCATTCAAACACTTAACACTAGTAAAATATAAATTCACACAAAGTACAATCAATAGAGTAGAATATAATCCTTATATTTAAAAAACAACATCAAATATATAATAACATTTCCCTCTAATTTATTGACTTTAAGGTTCTATTTCAGTGATGTCATTTAGATGTACTGTTTGTTTCTGTTTAGAGATACTGTTTCAATCTTTTCATTTTTAGTCATTTAGCTTTGTTGTCAATTAGAGAATCTGTCTCAGTGTTTTCATGTAGTGATACTGTTTCAGTGTTGTCATTTAGAGATACGGTTTCAGTGTTGTTGTTTTTCGATATTGTGCTGTTTTCATTAAGAGATACTGTTTCAGTGTTTTTTTAAGAGAATATTGTGTTTCAGTGTATTCATTTAGAGACACTGTTTCGGTGTTTTCATTTAGAGGTTCTGTTTCAGAGGCCCGGCAGGAGTACGTGCCCAGGCACTGAATAATGATGGATCCCTGGTTGATGACTTTGTGTTCGACATAGGAGAGGGAGATGTAGGGAAACGCGTTTTGCATATACGCAACACTCCCTCCCCAGCTGCAACTTCATCAATTGCTATTGCCAACATGGTTGTTGACAAAATAGATAAAACATTTCATCTTTAATGAAAATACAGATGCAACTGGACAGTATATTTCGAAACCATTTGACATGCAAAGTTTGAAGTCACTAAATGCAAAATTAATTTTATGTTCACACTGGTTTTAGTACTAGAAATTGATCTCAGGAAAATGTCTTAGCACATTTGGATTTACATATTTGTTTTGATTGCAAGGGTACATTTGTTAAGAAATGCAATCATGTGGTACCAAAATATAGGCAATAGCTTTTTATGGTGACTTTATAATGCTTTTCTTATGTTGGCCATGGTGGCAATATAGTTATGTTAATTTTATGTTTAATATTTATTTTTATGTAAATAAAGAATTTTAATCTTTGATTTTGGATCTACTTAGAAAATATATTTGAATATGAACCTTACTAGTTTATTCCTTTGCTTTTTGAATTGCACATACATATTATATAACCACATGGACTTTTACTCTCTTTTTTTCATTTAATTACCTGATTTTTTATGAGATCTTCAATAATCAGGTGTGCCCTCACCAACATTTAGAACACGAGAGACCGCATACAAATTTGTTACTAAGTCAAGATGCATAAACTCCTTGTACACATTCTAGAGGTCACCTTTATCACAACATGATACTCAGTCAAAAACATTTGTCTAAATGATATCTGGAGAATGAGTCTTCAGGTATCAGTAACAGTTTATTGTCTCATAATTTATACATTATTTGCATAACCCTATTGCAGTAACTAAGGTGATCGTCCGAGCGCCTTGCGAGCTCTCTAGCTTTTTAGCGCTCTCTCTTCTTAGTTCTATTTTTCAATAACTATTGTCATATATTTGGAAATCTTCTATTTTATTAATTAAATTTTACCCTAGACCAATATATTTTCTCAAATATCTGTTGATATGGTAATTTACTTCTTTTGAATGTTCTACTTTATTATTTTATGCACTTTTGTCTTCATTAAACTGTACATTATAGGGGCACTAACGAGAAAGCATGATTAGCTTTCTTACAAAATTGTTTAAGCAATATTTAAAACCACTGATGCTTCAATTACATATTAAAATACAAATAAAATGATGCGAGAAAGAGCTATAACGGCTGCTTATTGTTGTTACTGTATGTTCTTTTGGGTAACTTTTCAAATGCGAAGAAACCTCATCTAGATATACTCACAATATAATTATGTCGAAATACGCCTTACAGAAATAACTAACCAATGTAAAATCGTCTCATGCAATTTGAGAAAAAGAACCTTACTAGAAAATATGTTTATATTCTAGCTATGTCTAATACATGTTTTATTTTTTTTTACAATATGTTTGTTATGTTGAAATTGTGTGAAATTGTAAAAAAAATGCAATGAAAAAACGATTTTTTTTTCATGTACACATATTTCTTTGCTATATATTTATAACACATGAAGGTATTGTGATACTATGCTGCAATATTTCTGAAATGATCTTGTGAAAATATAGTGACAAAATATCTCAAAATGATGTAACAAACTCATTAATTACAAACAGATAACAAGGGATCAGGATTAGTACGAAATGAAGACATTTCATGTACATGTCATGGCGTAAGTGATTTCATTGAAAACAGTATTCAAGCCTCTATAACGCTCAAAATCGACGAAAATTTCGTAATATGTTAAGTAAAAAAAAGTTAACATATAAATAATCATTGTTCCTTATAGCAAAAAAATCAGCGTTAGATGTGCTCTGGTAACATAATAGATTTAACACGATACAAAATGCTCTTTTCTATTTTTTGTGGTACAATATATTCAACACATGTTCATGTACCAATTTAGTAACTAAGTTGCATGAATAGATATCGTTGCGGGAAATTAAAACGGGAATTTATTGTGCCACACACAAATAAAAAAGAGCATTTTGTATCGTGTTAAATCTATGTTAACAGACCACATCTAGCGTTGAAATTTTGGCTTTTGCTATAAGGAACACTGATTATTTATGTGTTAACTTCATTTTACGAAATATATTACGACATTTTCGTTGATTTTGAGCGTTATAGAGGCTTTAAGTATAAACTCATTTTGTGTGTATCACGTGGATGTTGTCACTGAATTGTCCAACAATCAGCCTTCCGGTACGGGCACTGTAGTATACAGACTCTGGCTGATAGTGATCATCCCCCTTGGAATCCAGCTCGACCACTCCGCACTCGCCAACCACCTGCACTACGTTGAATGAGTCAAACCCACAGACCAACAGCTGTCCTGTCTCTGACACGTGAACACCTGTAGGAGTAAGAAGTGCATGATCTCCCAAGGATGACAAGACATTCCCGTCCATAGACAGCGTCAGGAGCCTGCTGTTATCGACGTCGGTCACATACAGCCGTGATCCATCGGCACTCACTGCGCACTTGTACACTGAAGGTGATGAAATAAATGTATACAAAACTTAAGGAGAATCAGGAACCTATAAATGTACACACATTAGGTTTGTATAGGTCAATGTTTGTCTGTATAGGTCCCTGGTAGAACGTTACAGTGAATTCAGTTTTTGAATTTGCTGGGTGTACAAGTCGAAAATATGAAACACGCTATATAAAGGATTACATATCGTTTAGATAAAAATATTGGATAAATCATGGCGTTAAATATTTAAATTCAATTAATCAAGAAATTAATTACAAGTTTATGAACACAAGATTTAATAACGGATTTACTTTCATTCTTGGTTGAACGCGCAAGAAACTATTGCGCGATAAACTTTGAAATTTATATTTGGGAATAGCGTCGTGAAGTGCATAGTTGTAGCAATAAAACTTTTGAACGAAAACACGTTGAGTTGTAGTAAACTCAAAATCAGGTCACATAATTATGAAGGAAATAACATATTTTCTAAACGTTCTCTTCATTAAGTGTGATTTCTAAGTAACAATTATACGTATGTATGAAAAACGAACAATATTGTTGTACTTATAAATTCGTTTATTCAGAGAATAAAAATTATTTCTCTCGACTAGAGTAGGCTTGCTCCGTTTTTGGCACGAAACCACGTGTACAGCGTAAACAATGTTCAAATACCTTTCACTGATTACAAAGAAGATACGGTGAGAATGGGCATTTAGATACGCGGTTGAGCAGTAGATGTGTTTGATTCTGATATGATCACCATTATGCATTAAAGACGATGTACGTATGTATAAGTCTGAATAAAATGTCTATTCTGTTCTGTTTTAAAATATAATTCTGGATAAAAATATGCAATGTAAATTTTCAGCCAAAATGTAAAAGCAACGAACGTATTGTAAACGTTGCGTTACTTATCATTTGCTAGCGTTTTTTAAAGTCGAATAGCCCCAATTACGTTGAAAGAAAAGCACAGAGTTTAAGTAGGTGAATGGCTCTATTGTTCGTCTAACTATATGTAAGTAATGCGGCATAGGATTTCAAGCTCCTGGACAATACTAACTGTATTGTCAACCGAATCTTACGTTATGAATAAATAACAGACAACAATTTAATGTTTCTATAAAGACAACTTACCTGTGTCGTCATGTGAAGTATCTTCGTAGATCTTCTTCATTAGCTGACCATCCAGTGTGTACTGATACAAGGCTGTACCTGATGTAAGAAACAAATTCCCCTTATTATATGCGATTCCATTACAGTAATGTTCAAAATTAAATGTTCTGCCTACTACTATCTGTCTGTTGTTGACAGCGAGGAACTGGATCGTGCATCCGCCATTAGATGCAACAGCGACCTCTGTAGGGCTGATCCTGCATATGTCATGTGGATTCTTGGTGTATGTATGAGCGACAACTTTGTAATGCATATCAATCAGCTTCACTCTTTCGTTTGCCATATCCACCATAAGGAGCTCCCCATTAGGTAGATCACATATGCCTTTTATATGACATGTTTGCTTATCGGATCCTAGTTTGACACTGCAAAGCATTTTCTCTTCGCACTTCACTATCTCACCTGACCCTCGATTTGAACCATCAACATTTCCAAGGTCAGAAAGGCCGGATAAGTATTGTTCAACAGCAGGATTACCTTGAAAAGTTATGTTATCATTTCGGCTTGCGGATATTTCTTTTAATAATTTGTGCGTGTTTGAAACTATTTCTGTGGATTTTGAATGTGCAATAAATGTCTGGACGTTCGGCCCACCGGTGTCGACATGTTTAATTGCTTCCTGGATACCTTTTAAATCTTCCTTTAGCTTTGAACATTTCCCTTTGTCCGATTGTATAGCTTCTCTCAATGTATTAAACAACGTGTCCAGAGACTGTACAGTATTTCTTTCCAAATGTTCCAATAAGTCGTTAACTTTCTTGCGGAATAGTTGTATTTCTTTATGCGCTTTTTCACACGCCTCTTGCAGTTTCTGCAAGCATTCGTTCGCCATATCGATTTCTTTAACAAGATTCTGCTCTTCCGCGACAAGAGTTGCCGCTAATCTCTGAAAATCTGACTGACTCATCGTTTTTGCCTTTTCTGCTGTCTGCACAACCTTTTTGCATGGCCTGAAAAATGAATACATTACTGAAATTAAAGCATACATTTCGTAATAAATGCATGACATTCAAAGAAATCTATTAGTAAAGACGAAGTTCAATGTCAGTATTACAATGGTCCATGAAGCCATGAATGTCATATTTTTTTACAAATCACTTTAAAATTCGCCACATTTACCAGACAACGACATGCTTTTATAATGACATGATGTTAATATAAAAACGTTATAATATTAGAGTATTTCCACTGCAACTACAAATTCAATATTTTACTTTTATAATATTACAACATGGCCGAACAACACTTGAGATCGCTAGGTCGCAAAACGCCAAATTATTGAGTAATCTTAATTATAGTGATCTTCTGATTGATGTAAGTTATACAACTATTTCACAAACATTATCCTGTTTTTATAAACAAAACAAAATACCTACAGTATATATATGTGGGTGTAGGAATATATACCGTTTTCATACGCAGTCACAAACACGTGAGAACGTACTTATATACTGATATTAAAGTCGCAAAATTAAGTTCGCGTTCTTGTGTAAAATACGTCTTAATATACAATAATATTTCAGAACGTTGCAGCGTGAACATGAAGTCTATCATAACATAAATAAGTAGTTAGGTTAACCATCCATCATTGAGTACGGGATTCATTACGATTATTTTCACTTAGTAAATCATATTTTATCATACTTCATCGTCTTCACGATGATGTTTTTAAATAAAGCTCTCCATTAAACAAAACGAAATAAAGTATAATGGTTCAATTAACAAATGATGCTCGTATTAAAAGATGGAGTGTAACCACACTTTTCCTCATTTAGCTACTCGTGTTAACACGCGCCACCAAGTTCTAACTTTATCTACCAAAAAGGTTATACAAATATATATTTACGGAAGAAATGGTGATAACTCTGCTATTGAATGGCGGTGAGCAACAACATTTGTGTGACCTTGACCTTGGTCATAGGGACATAATAACGATGATCAATTACATCAGGACATTTTAAAATCCCTTTATGCATGGTAGAATCCTTACTAAGTAAGGACTGTTCAATCAAAATGTGTAACATTTGACCTCAATGTGTGACCTTGTCAATATAGAAATTAGTCCTACCTACGACACACAGCGAGATAAAGGAGAACAAAGGTAGACCGTGTTTGCACAATCCCTTGATGCATCGTGAATTGATGGCTAAATTATTAATCATTCATCACATTTGTGACCTTTTTACCTCAATGTGTACCCTTGATCTTGCCTCTAGGGTTATTGGTCTTGCATGTGACACTCGAGATGCTTGAGAAAAACTGTGGTAAGTTTATTGGTTGAATCTCATGTGTTATTGGAGATACAGCTCAAGAGAGGAAAAATCCTATATAAAAATGGTATTTTTCTGGTCAAAAAAGGAAATAACGCCGTTATTTACAAATGCTTTGCGTCTCAATTTTGCCGTGCAGCAATCTCTTATTCACACTCATCCCAAGTTTCAATGAAATCTGCCCAAGCAGTTCCAAGACGTGGCTTCAGACACACAAGTGTGCTTATTTTCAAGTAAAATTGGACCATAAATATGTTATTTGCAAATGGTTTGCGTCGCAATTTGACGTGCAACATCTTCTTATCAATATATACGCATACCAAGTCTCAACGAAATCTGCCAAAGCAGTTCCGAGCTATGGCTCTGGACTCAAAAGTGTTTCGGACGGAAACACAAACATTTGCTTATTTTCAAATCAAGTGGGCCATGACACCGTTATTTGCAAATGAATTACAATGGCATTTAGCGTGCGTCTTCTTAAATCCAAACATACACTCACACCAAGTGTCAATAAAAACGGCCTAAGCAATTCCGAGATATGGCCCCAAAAACGTGTTCCGGATGGAAGGAAGGAAGGACAACGCACAAACAATATCCTTCGGCAGGTTATTAATGATGTTTTAAAGCACGGAATGCCCCGTCGTGACACCCTTTCACGATGGTCACTATACGTTATTTGAAAGGCCGCATTAGCACAAATGCGTTGACAATTACCGCAAAAACCTGTTTGTTCACGTTGTTTTGCGCAATCATTTGATCAGTAACCTCAAATCCATCGTAAATACATTTATGTTATACAAACGCAATCTGAGTGACCATGTAGGTATATCTTGATATTTATTGTTTTGATTGTTTTCCTATATGCAATGACACATTTCTTGAAGTCTGCCTTCTGTCTTTGAACAATGAATGAAAGTAGATGCAAACAAGGATCGTCTGTAATAGTGTTGATGATAACTATGTTTCTGAGTCTTCTATTTTTAAAGAACTAAAAACCTAAAAACTTCCAAAAGCACTGGTCTAGATGAAATTCCTGCCAGATTTTTAAAGGATTCTGCTAGTTTTATGTAAATACCTGAAACTTTTATTGTAAATATGTCTATTTCTGAAAACTGTGTACCTGATAGTATGAAGGAAGCAAACGTGAAACCACAATATAAAAAAGGTAGCAATCTTGATGTTGGAAACTATAGACCAGTTAGCATTTTAAGTATTGTCTCACATTTTTTGGAAAAAGCTATTTATACACAGCTTGAGAAGTATTTAGTAGATAATAATTTATTGTATGAATTACAGTAAGATTTAAGAAATTCATATTCTACAGACACATGCCTTGTTCACTTAATGGACCAAATTAGAAATAATAATGCTAAAGACCTTTATACATGAATGGTTATGTGAGACCTACAGAAAGCGTTCGATACGGTAGACCACAACATTCTATATGGCAAAATTAAGATAATGGGTATTGAAAATACAGATTGGATCTTGTGCTATTTATCCGGAAGAAAGCAAACTGTATGTGTAAACAACGTTTTTTCTGAATTCGAACCTGTTACTTGTGGTTTACCACAATGTAGTATTCTGGGACCACTTCTTTTTTTTATGTTATGTCAATGGTATGATTATTAGTATTGACCCTGATTATAAATTGATCTTATATGCTGATGATAGTGCTATCTTGTATGCTCATAAAAACCCAAATGTTATCTCTGAAATATTAAGCAGGGTCATGGATTCTTGTTCAGACTGGTTAGTTGACAATAAATTATCCCTACATTTAGGGAACACTGAATGTATTTATATGGATCAAAGAGAAAGTTAAAACAACTGATTTTTTTTTTAAATTGAATGTAAGGGGCATAACATCGAACCCACGACTGCTGTAAAATATATGGGTGTTAGTATTTATGACACATTATCTGGTGAAAATATTGTAAACAACATTGTTAGTAAAGTAAAGTCTCGTCTTAAATTTATGTATAGAAATGCCAAGACTTTAGATACAAGAACTAGAAAATACTTAAGTTTTGCCTTGATTCAGTGTCAAATTGATTATGCTTGTTCCTTTTGGTATACAAGTTTAAATAAAGGTCTAAAAGACAAATTATAGATATGTCAAAATAAAATAAAATTGTTAGATTTATTTATGGAATGGGTCCTAGAGATAGTATTAATCGATGTATCCTGTCAGATATGTCATTGATAAATGTTGAGAATAGAAATAAGCAATTAAGACTGAACCATGTATTTGAAATTGTAAAAGACAATTGTCCATAAAACTTGAAAGAAAATTTGATCTATGTTAAAGATACTCATTACTATGCAACAAGGGCAAATACATACAATTTTAGAGTGCCCAAATGCTATGGTAAAGGAAATATTACCTTTTACTACAGTGCATTTAGTGATTGGAATGCTTTGCCAGATACAATAAAGAAACTTGATAATAAACATGAGTTCAAATTAGCTGTTAAGAACCATCTATTGTGCTTAGCCAAATCACTTTAATTGTACTAATTAGACTATTTGTGATCTAGTCATCATGGCAAATATAATATATTATAGAAACATGATTGTAACATCTTACATGTATACTCAATAATTATCATGGACGTATACTATAGTAAGTATAACCTTATTGGACCCCATTGGAAATAAGCATTCGGGCTTTCATGGGCAATCCTAGGTTTTTACAATATTTTCCAAGTTACGTCATTTTACATACTAAGTTTCCCAAAGTTGTGAAATTGTTCCTATAATATATCTAACTACCAGTCTATGCTGAAAGTCTGTGATAGTAAATATATGTGACATACATGTATACATGTGATATTAAAGTAATATGTTAAATACCATAAGAGTAACATTATATCATATTTTAAATGTGAGATAGTTGCTGATCTGTTCCCTTCAAATCTTATTTGGGGTGATACGCCTTCTTAAGACTTTTTTTATTTTGTCGCACTTTTGTGTTCCTTTTCATGGTCAAATCTTATTTCATATTATTTTTATGGCAGTTTTTAGACCAAAGGCTTTGATCAGCAGCAATCTCACAAATTCGTTTAAGTGATAATTGTTATGTAAATTTTACGATAACTTGTATATTATGTGTTTTAAACCTAAATAAAAATCAATCAATCAATCGATAAACAACGAAAAACTAAATTTCATTCGCAATTGGATTTATAAGGAAAATGTGCAATAACCCACATTCCATTGACAGTTGTCATTATCCCATATTTACTGAAACATGAATGAACCACTTACAGTCTCGAAACCCAGGTACTAAATATGATATTTAACGATGTTAACGTACAATTATACATGTCTACTAAAGACGATAAACTAAATCTTCGTTGAAAAAGAGCGAAACTTTATGAACATAATTAAATTCGGCGAACGTTTACATCGTTTTGGTAATTTGATTTAGATTTAACATTACAATTTTGTGTAAATCATTTTATTCATATTAAAAAGTTTAGATTGACAAAGATTTAACCTAATATTGATTAACATATGCTTGTTCAAACACGGCAGGCTATTATTAATCGCGTAGATGACAAAGAAAGTAACAGTCGTTGTCACAGTAGGTTTTATATGTGTAATTCGACATCTAGATTTTCTTTTATTTCTTCGCAAATTGCCCAGTGCCATGGTATTCGACAACTGTAAATTAAGTTTAAAGAAAACTTTACCTTATAATTAAGGAATTTTTACTTGGAAAACAATATACTTATTCCACTTAAAAATATCATGCAATTTATTTATTTACAGCGCCTTACTCTTTGTAGTAGTCTAAAAATAAGTATAATAGCAAATAACGTTGATAACAAAATGTTCGCCCGGCACGGGAATCGATTTCGGGACTTTCAGATGTCAAAACGTGCGCTTATCTATTACACCACAGGGGCATTTTATTGTCAGTCATGAATATTGAAACCCATATCTTGTTTTTTACCACATTATCGTAGTTTTATGCACAAACTCGAAGCCCGTTCGATGTAACGGAAATTTAAGGTACGAAATAAGACGATATTATACGAAGTTCATTACAAGTTTAGAACCTTAATATTTCATGTTTTATTTAACTTCCTTTGACAAAATTATTGTAAGTAAACGTTTTCCTATGTTTTTGTTAATGCATTGTTAAATTCTACAGGATTTAAACCCACTCAAAAGAAGCCCTTCTCATTTAAATTTACTTTCGTTTAATGATCCAAAATGAAAACGCGTCCACTTACTTGTGATTGTGAAGGTGACACAGAACACAACACAGTTCCATGTGATCTTCACAGAACAGCTCAATGCGGTGATCAGGGTGTTTTAGACATTTCAGCAGGAGATCCATTGCTGTCTTGACAACGGGCCACTTTTTCAGTTCCTTTCTCCCGAATGGCTGATGTTTCTTAAACAGGCCATTGCAGCAATAGTCGTATGTAGCGTCTGAACCAGAGTCCGCCATTCTATCTCTGAAATTATAATGTTTAACTTCAATCTATACGCGTCAAACTTAACACTGGTAACTATGTCAAGCTTGTAATTGGGTTATCAGTATGTGTCACGTGACGGACTTTACGAAACTTCTTTAGATGATACACGCACACATCGAAACAAATAATAGCAATCGAGTCTTATCTAATCAGAGTTTTCGTTCGGTAGACATATTCGTGCTGCAAACAGGCACACATAAGCCGCTTATTTAGGGGAGTAACTGACCACTGATCATAAATAAAGAGTTTTATATACAGAAATGTTTGTCTGGGTCTGTAGATTATGGTGTGAGATTTCATTTTTTCGAAAAGTGCTGGAGAGCTTCAAAATCCAAGATTGCGTCCAAGATGGCCGCCAAAATGGTCTTACTCACTNCTGGTCTACCAGAAGCGGTGCAGTTGAATTGCACTAAAAGGTGTTCCAGTACTGAAGGGTTGAGGATTGCAGGTAGCAATTCAACTGGTGTTACTGGTACTAAAACAATAATAATTTGTATTATTACATATATTAGTGCTGCAAACAGGCACACATAAGTCGCTTATTTAGGGGAGTAACTGGCCACTGATCATAAATTAAGAGTTTTATATACAGAAATGGTCGTTTGGGTCTGTAGATTTTGGTATGGGATTTCATTTTTTCGAAAAGTGCTGGAGGGCTTAAAATCCAAGATTGCGTCCAAGATGGCCGCCAAAATGGTCTTACTCACTGTATACATTACAACTTTTATTTTATGTGGGGAAAATTGCTATCCTCCTTCTAAATCAACATTAAATGAAAGGGGTGTGTATCTTAAATGCTTTATTTACCTATTACCATGTAATGGAATGCATTTTTGTGCATATTTTACTGAAAATCCGCAAAAAATGCTCCAATTTTGGGGGCAAGGTCTAACATCTTTATGTATAACTATCAAGTATTTGATTAAAGTGTACTTAAAATAAGGTAAAATTAATAAGTGTATTAATATCCTTAAAAACAAATGAAAAAGACAACTTTTATGGTCAAGAATACGATCCAGATTAAATAATATTTTAATTGATGAAGTGATTTGTAACTGTACTTTCATTTGATACATTGTGTTAATTCATAGCTTAAAACTTAAATAATGATTTTATACCAGTAATATGTTATCCATTTTAATGAAATTATATACCATTTTTATCAACTGAGTCAACTTTAAACTCTGAAAGCTATGACAACTATAATAATATAAAGAATTAGTTGATTTTAGGTACTTAACATTTGTTGAGTTACTCCCCTTTGATATAAATTTTCCATACAAAT